>PVLC010004479.1:12073-84622 GCA_004027655.1 Graphiurus murinus
AAACATTCCAACATATAGAATCAGGATTCTACATCCTGTCCCCACCTTTCAAAATCCTGGGTTTAGAAAGGTTTAGAAGGACATTTTATAAAACCTTTAAGAAAGGATAATGCCAATCTAATATAAGCTATTTTATAGATTAGGGAGGAATAGGTCTTCCAAATCATTCTGAAAGGTTAATATAACCTTGTCACTAAACTGGACAAAGACAGTAAGGAAAAAATTAGGTCAATATTTATGAAAATAGAGGAAGATCTATTGAAGAATACACTTATAAATAGTTCACAATAAAGTAGGATTTAACTAAAAATTCAAGAGTTATTACTTAACAATATATTTATTTAAGTGCTATCAGCCCCCAAACAAGCATAATTAAGGCAAAGATATTAGAAAGTTGATTCAAATTCAAGAACTAGCAAGGATATCTGCTATAATGAATTCTATTTAATATTTTAGTCAAAATGTTCAATAAAGCAACATTATTTTTAGAAGAGGAGACACAATTATAGGAAAAAAACCTAAAACTTATTTGCTGATGAGACGTTTGATGATTTGAGAAAATTCCAATAGTATCAACAGATAAATAGTACAAAGAACAGTTTTCTAGGCACCAACAACCCATTTGGAAAATGTAATTTAAAAATTAATTTTTATGGTAGCTTTTAGGAATAAAGTCTATAAACTAAAGATAAGAGCTATTATGAGAAGTATATAAGTTCTTGGGACCAGAAGTGTTTTGGATTTAATTTTTTTCAGATTTTGGAAAAGTTGCATATATATATCTCAATATATGTAAAAAAAGTTGAGATATTCTGGAGATATATTGAGATATGTTGAGATATATTGAGATATTCTGGAGATAAGGCCAAAATCTAAATATACAGGTTTTGTCTCTCAACATTTTATTTTATTTATTTTTTATAGAACTGATCAACAAATTCAGCAAAGTGTCTAGATTCAAAATCAATCTTAGAAATCAGAAGCTTTCCTGTATGCCAACTATAAATCCACTGAAAAAGAAATCCAGAAAACAATTCCACTCAGAATAGCACCCTGAAAAATAAAATACTTAGGAATATACCTAACCAAGGAGGTAAAAGACCTCTATAAGGAAAACTATACAAAATTGGAAGAAAAATCGACAACAACCTTAGAAGATGAAAAGATCTTCTATGCTCTTGGATAGGCAGAATAAATATCATCAAGATGGCCATTTTCTCAACATTTTATAACAAACTGTCTGATGGAAGTATAGCATACATAAATGTGTGCAAATTATTAGCATGCACTGTCATCAAATAATCTTGGAAAGTCACTATATAGATTGTGTGACAAATATTATTACATATCATCAGCCACCCTCACATTCTCTTTTTCAATTAGCTATTTGCACAGATAACTGCTTTCTGACTTCTAATACCATATTTTCATTTTGCCAGTTTTTTAAACTATAGCTAAGTAGTATAATCAATCATGTATTATTCTATAGTTGGCTTCTACAACATTATGTCTGACAAGTTTGCTCAATTTTTTTTTAATTGGTGCATTGTAATCATACATCTTTGTTAAGTACAAGCTGGTAGAGGCATACAAGCACACATTTCTCATTTAATCCTTCCCCAATTCTCACCCCACTCCCTCACCTTCCCTCCTTCTCAAGTTCAGTTTAGTGATTGACTTTGATATGTTTGTGAAATTACATCATGTGCATTAGGGTGTCCCCGCACCCTGTCCATCACCTTCAGTTAAGTCACCTTCTTTGCTCATGTAAGGTTTCTTCTTCATTTAGAGCCCTTCTTATGTCCTACTCTCTCCATAGTTTCTGCATATTATGGGAGAGCATACTATTTTTTACTTTTTGTGACTGACTAATCTCACTTACCGTAATGTTTTCCAGTTCCATCCATTTCCCTGAAAATGACATGATTTTCTTTTCCTTTATGGCTACTCAATTTTACATAGGAGAGAAATTCACTAATTTTCATTGCTATATATTTGTCATTTTTTCCTGCCCATTCTACTATAATTTATTTCTTTTATTAATAGATACTGTGTATGTCTTGTTTCATGTTTGAGGTTATTACAAAAAATACTCCTATGAATGATCTTTTGCATGTCTTAGGTACACACACACACACACACACACACACACACACACACACACAAACTTGTCTTCTTTTGTGCAAATAACCAAGAATGGGATGGGGCATGGAGGTCATAAGAACACATATATTCAATTTCAATACATACTGGCAATTACATTTCCAAAGTAGTTTCCAAAGTTAGAGTCACAAATTCAGAGCTCCCATTATTCATATCACACCAACACAGGATACTGTCAGTCATATTAATTATAGTCTGTCTGTCTGGTGGGGATGTAGTGGTGTATCATTATAGTATTACTTTGCATTTCCTGATGATAAATGAAGTCAACACTAAAAGTTTGCCATATCTATATGTTATTTTGTGGAGTTATTTCCAAGTCTTTTCATTCATTTTCTGTTAGGTTGTCTGTTTTTATCTTCTTGATTTATGCATTCTGATTTTTAGTTTTATTGATTTGTTAGTTACTACAAGGAATATGTTAAAACTTTAATTGTGGATTTTTTTTTTTTTTTTTTGCCAATTCTTCCTTTATGTAATTTACTTCTATATTATTTGGGACATACAAACTTGGAATTGTCTTATCTTTCTATCTTCTTCATGAATTGACCTGTTATTAGGAAATAGCACTCTGTACCTGCAGATACTTCTTACTTTAAAATACATTTTTTTAATACTCACCATGTATGAAATTTTTATTTCAGAACCTTAGGTAGCTTCACAATCCAGGTCATGGAAAAATACGGAAAGTCTCATGAATATGTGTGCCATCTTTGTGCAGGGGCCCTGCTAATTTTCTATGTATCTTTCCAGTTTTAGTTTATGTGCTACTAAAGTAAGAACAAATGACAATTTTTCTTAGTGTGGATTTCATCAGTTTTAAAAAATATTAATATTTGCATGATTCAATTTTTGTACTTAACCTTTTCATGCACTTTTGTTTAGTGTGTGCTCCTTGTAAGCATTATGCAGTCATTTCTTGCATGACAGTTGCTTTCTGTTCTACTGGAATACTGTTCAATTTAATTTTAATATATTTGCTGATGTAGACTAACTTTAATTTTGTTTAATTTGGCCTAGTTCTACTTTCTTTTTAACTTCTTGCCTTCAATTTAATCAGTCAATTATTTAATTTTTTTTCCAATTTTCTCCTTTAGGATATTCTTTATCACTAGTATAGGAGACATCATCCTACATTCCAGACAGGGAAACTTCTTTAGAACACTACTTATCCCCTTCCCCTTTCTTGTAGTGTTATTGTAGGGTATTTAATATATTGTATATATTTATATACATATATATGTATGTATGTGTGTGTATATATACATGTATGTATATATATATGTATGCATATATATGTGTATGTATTTAATTCCCACCAGTCATTTTAAAAAATATATAGTCAACTTGGCTTTATGTTTTCTCACATACATGCTCTTTCTATTCCTTTAATTCTTTCTGCATTTTATATTACCACTTGGCACCACTCCCTTTGCTTTAAAAACCTTCCAGGATATTTCTTTTGCTGTCAGGTGATGTTGAATTTTCTGAGTTTTTGTTTGTCTGAAAAATCTTAAACTTTCCTTTGTATTTGAATAATGTTTTTATGTGGCATACAATTCTAGATAGGTAGTCATTTACTTTTAATATTTAAAGATATAATTTTATCATTGTCTAGATTCTATTGTTTTTATTGGTATATTGTTAACTGTCAGATTTCTTTGAAAGTAACATACTTCATCTATGGATATTTTTTAACTTTTTCTCATCTTTCTATATTGCTTTATTTGTATTTATCCTACTTAGAATTCATAGTGTTTTCCCTCAGTTTTTGAATTTTTTAAAATAATTATCTTTTGAATTTTATCATTCTATCTTTTTCCTTTGTACTTTAATTAAATACGTTAGACTTTTTTTTTTACAACTTTACAGTGAATGTGTCTCAGAGCTTTTTCTATTGTTTTCCATGAATTTGTCTTCCATTTTTTAGTTCTAAATCTCTGGTGTTTAATTTTACTTATTTTATATTTTATTATGAGAATTATCCATTTCATTCTTGCAATAATTTCTGTTTTTTTGTCTAAAAATTCTCCATTTTGTTCTTTATTGCAGGATAAAATTAATTATCTTTGCTTTTATTATCTGCCTGTTAACTTTATTACTTGGGTTTCCTATCATTTTATTTCTGTTATTTACTTTCTGTCTTCCTCATTTTTGGTCCATTTAAGTCATTTCGACTATCTTTTGTAATGTTGATTGTTATACACATATAAATATAGAGATATTTCAGGTTTCTAGATTGTTACATCCTGTTTTTCTTTTGCTTATTTTAGACAGGGTAGGAGCAGTTCATACTAATCCAATCAATGTTTGCAGCCATTTAAATTTATTTGCAGCTATGAAAAGAAATTAATTTGTTCAACTATTTCTAGAAAATATTCTTTGCTTAAATTTCTTCATTTGAAAGTGATATTACTGATATAGGTGTTTTTAGGTAAAATGTGAATATGTAATTATGGCTTAATAGCAATAAATAATTTATATTAATGTAATATATCTGTTTTAAGTTTCTCTAATAACAATATGAATTAGTTACCCTTAATTTTGTTTTTTTTCTCAGTATTTATAAACCTATATAAAAGTTCAGTATTTTATAAAGAACTGAAAATTTTTCTCCAAATTATTCTAGCATAGCTGGGCACAGTGGAGCATGTCTATAATCCCAGTACTTGGGAAGCTGAAACAGGAGGATCTCAGGTTCAAGGCCAACCTCAGTAATTTAGTGAGATACTCAGCAGCTTAGCAAGACTTTGTTTCAAAATCAATAAATCATAAAGGGCTAGGGGTGTAGCTTGGATGTAGAATTCCCCTGGGTTCAACCCCAGTACCCTAAAGAAAAAAACAAAGAAAGATTTTAATGATACTCCTAGAATTCCCTGCAGGAAGGAAAGAGAAATGAATAAAATATATGTTTTACTTCAACTGTTTTATTCTTTCTTGTTCACTTTTTACTTATAGATTTATAAAGCAATGTGGCTGAATGATTAGTGTTGTTTAAAAAAAGGATGAAATTCCTGTGTTAAAAACAAAAAAGAGCTGGGCTTGGTGGTGCACGCTTGTAATCCCAGCATTTGGGAGGCTGAGACCAGAGGATCTGGGTTCGCAGCCAGTCTCAGCTACCTAGTGAGGCACTCCACAACTTAGTGAGACCCTGTTTCAAAATAAAGAATAAAGAAATAGGGCTGGGGGTATAGCTCAGAGGTAGAATGCCCCCAGGTTCCATCCCCAGTACAGTAAAAAAAAAAAAAAAAAAAAGAGTTGGTATTAATAGTAAGTAAGACTATAATTTAGACACTTTCTTTTATCTTTGTGGGAACAGTTATTCTAGGCTGAATGTTAATGTTGAAATAACTCTGGATAGATAAGATACATAAAGGCCAGTAGTATGCATAATGCATATATCTGCATATTGCTTCCAAAAGCAGGATAATGCAAAGTAAATGGGAAGTTATCCCCATTGTTTGTATGTGCCGGGGACCAGCCCGCGAGGCAGTGGCGGTCAGGGGGTCCCTCAACAGGTGTGGATTGAGATGAGGTCCCAAGAATAGGCTTACACTGCATGCAGTGTTGAAGTGTATCTGTTTTATTGTTTGTCAGTTGCAGTTTTATACTATTTTTTTTTACAATGAGGCATATAGAATAGGAATTTTTACAGACTTGTTTTTCCAAAGGTTATCCTCAACCAGTTAAGGTTACAACACATATATAAAAGTTCTTTTCCATTAGTTAAAATCTTTACAATTTTGTTTAGCCCCATTAAGCAGTGTTCTATATTATCTCAGGAAGTTAAAGGGTTCCAGGTGGGACCAGGTAGTAGCTATTTAGATAAACTAGCAAAGCCTGTTTCTAAACTAATGCTTGTAAAAGGTTAATGCATTGGGTTGTCTCGAGGCACTGCTTTTTTTCAGCTAAGAGATCAGTATCTGTCAGGCCACATGTTTCTAAGAAGTTTTCCTTTATAATTAATATAAAGGCAAAACCCAAAGCATCCCAAATTTCCAGAATATAATAATGCAAAGTGGGATATGCCACACATTCCTTCTTTTGGAATCGTCTGCTTGGCAGGACTCCAGCGGACCGAGCCTTGGTCAAGATCCAGCTATTAAGGAGCTGTGGCATGTGTGTCAGAAGGAAAAAGATACTGATGCTTCAGGAAAGGATCGATACTTGGGAGAGTACCACAATAATGTATCCAGTGTCCTGTGGGGGAAGTTTTAACTTTGAAAAATCTGTTCAAATCCTTAAAGAAAAATATGATCTGTTGATCTGATAGCCTTTTTGTGTGGTTATAAGATTTGTATAACTTTCAAAGAAATTCCTGGGAAGCTTGTCTATAGTTCTTAACAAAGAAAGACCCCAGTAATTTTTAGAAAACTGAGACTATCTTCAAATTGGTTCATCAGCTAGAGACAATGAACAGGGTCTTTAAAAGTATTCTAATAGACTGAAATGTGATGTACTGTGGGAAAGCAAAGCAGACATGGAGTTTAGGCATTGTCTCTTCCATGGTCCATTTTACAGAGGGGTAAGTTAAGAATTTGTTGGTTCTCAAGAGTAACCTGAGGGTAGCGTCTGGGTTAAATGCAAATTTAATTTCTTCAATAGCTAAAGGTTAAATATAATAAAGAAAGTCATTAATCTAATGTTAGGTTTTGCTGATAGGCTGAGAGACTGTAGTTTTTGCATGGAGTTAGGGCAATAGTTGTGGTCACTTAAAGAAACACATTGATTTATCCCAATGTGGAGTAATGCTGTGGCTGGCATAAAGCAGGATCTCAATATAAGATCAGCACGTGGGCAAATAAGTAGTTCTCTCCTATATCCCAAATGCAACAAAAATGTGCTCCCAGATGATTGTTTTTAAAATGGTTTTATCTGGAATTATAATCCCCATATCTTAGGTATGGGGATTTTTAGTTGAACCCCACAATCTTTTTTAAATCCCTTTTCTAAGCTCTGTCTTTTACAGATTCAATACTAAGACTTTAGAAAATTCATGGCTATGGAAACACTTTTAAATGTTTCCTATGTTTCCTTCAGGATTGTATAAGCTTTTAGCATTTGAGATATTGTCTGTAATGAAGGATCAAAGTAAAAAAAATAATAATGAAAGCATGCAAAACCGCTGGGCTAGGGAAACCTGGCCTGTTTCATGTCAGAGCAATGCTCCCTGTGATTTTGAGTAATAGTAAATGTTTTTTCCAAATTAAGTAGAGCAGAGTAGCCTATTTACTGTGAACTCTTTTTTGCATATGAGTCAAAATCATGCACATCAAAGTTACCATTAACACAAATTAATGCCTGACTTGTATAAAAAATATTCACACATTCAGTCATTAGCCAGGTGATGCCAATTAGCCCAGCTGATGTCAAGACGGCCATAGTTATGGCCAGTAGATGAGACACAGGCTCAAAAACGTATAAAGAATTGTGGGTAGTAGGGAATATTATCCACCCCTGACCAGGTGGATGCAATTACAACCAATTTCCAGAAACTTTAGTACATAGGAGATGAGCTTCGAATACAACTTTTCTAAATGCATAATTCAGAGGAAGGACAGTAACTTCCAAATTTTTTTCACAGGGTTTAATAGAGACTTTATTTGCCAAGAGTTGCAAATCAGAGACTAACCTAAAGCCAAGGTTTTGCAGCTTGTAAAAGAGTAGCCTCTAATACTATAACTGTGGGAATGTTTGTATTCATTTCTTCTGCTGAACCTATTGTTTGGTATTCATGAAAGAATGGCTCTCCCTTTTCTCTCATAATCCAAATATGATCCAATAGGAAATGCTGTCAGTTTTTCCTTTAGCATCTACAGTATCTGATCACTTCCCAGGGTCTTCACCATCACCACTCTGGTCGAAGCCACACAATTACTCTTCTGGATTTTGCCCTGATTGGCCTTCCTTCTTTTGCTTTCCACTGGCCTGTTTGCTATTCAGTAGCACAGGTAATTCTTGAAAAGCAATGAGATCACAGTTTTCTCTGCTCGAGAGTCTCCAAAGCCTTCCTTCTCAGTCATGGAAAATCCAAAGTTCTAACCAGGGCAGAGAGACCCAGCACTTTCTGATCTTATTCCTGCCCCTCTTCTACTCTGAGTTGGCCCCCTGGCCTCCTTGATGTTTCTCAAAAGCACCAAGCACACTTCAACTTGAAAGCTTTTCTTTCGCCTATGAGATAATTCTCCACACTCTTCTATAAAAGTAAACAAAGCCAGACACTAGTTAATACAGTAAGGAGAGATTTTATTCAGTAATAACTATTGCAATAGGGAAGAGGACTCAGCATAAACTGGACTGAACTTTACTGAAATAAAAAGCAGGAGATTTCTTAAATCTGGGTGTGCTGAGGGAAAGATAGCATCATTGGGAAGGGGGAGAGCAGTTGGTCCAATATCTAATCACCTGGGTTTGTTAATGGGAACTTATCCAGAAGAGAAACAAACTTCTTTTATCAGTATGACAAGAAGACAGTGATGCAAGGTAAGCCAAGTACTCACCAAAGTTAGGCCCTTATCCTCCTAAAGAGACTGAAAATAGAGAGAAACATGAATGTGTACATCTCAAAGAGAGCTCTCAGGACTTTGAGAAGATAGTTCTAGGTAGAAGATCTACGTCTTCAGGGTCAGAAGAGTATTTATAATTGCAGGCTTTTTAAAGTGACTGTTCTAAGAGATTTGGAGGTTCATGGGCCTATCTCCCCATCATCAGATTTAAGCTGGGCAAGGAGTACATTGCTGGCAGCACTGAGCTTATTCAGGCAGGCACTTAAGGGGGCTGGCATTGTCATCCTAGGGATTTGGAATTGAGCTGTTAGAAATTATGTTAGTGTTTGAGTCTGTGAGTGTGAGTATGAGTGTGAGTGTGTGTGTGTGTGTGTGTGTGTGTGTGTGTATGTCTATGAGTAGTGATGGTGGATGACATCATTTGTCTTGAGTATCTACAGGTTTTGTGGGCAAGGTTGAGACCTGGTTCTGGAAGGAGCCTGGATACAGGAGTTTGGTCAAGAAGAGTCTGTCATCTCTGCTGGGTGGCATACTCCACTCCAGTCTCATCCTCTCCTCCGAGAGACCATTTATGTCTATTCTATCTAAAACAGCACCTGCAAGACTGGTTCAACATATGAAAAACAATCCACGTAATTCACCACATAAACAGAATCAAAGACAAAAATCACATGATCATCTCAACTCACACTGAAAAAGCATTTGACAAGATCCAACACCATTCATGCTAAAAGCACTGCAGAGAATAAGCATAGAAGGAACGTACTTCAACATCATAGAGGCAATATATAATAGGTCCACAGTCAACATCATATTAAATGGAGAAAAACTGAAAGAGTTCCCATTAAAAACAGGAACAAGACAAGGATGTCCATTATCACCTCTTCTGTTCAATATAGTACTTGAGACTCTAGCCAGAGCAATAAGGCAAGAGAAAGAAATCAAAGGGGTAAAAATAGGGAAAGAAGAACTAAAACTATCCCTTTTTGCAGAAGACATGATAGTATACTTAGAAGGTTCAACAAACTCAACCAAAAAACTTATAGAACTGATCAACAAATTCAGCAAAGTGTCTGGGTACGAATTAATCTTTAAAAAAACCAGAAGCTTTCCTGTATACCAACCATAAATCCACTGAAAAAGAAATCCAGAAAACAATTCCACTCACAATAGCACCCCGAAAAATAAAATCCTTAGGGATAAACCTAACCAAAGAGGTAAAAGATCTCTATAAGGAAAACTATAAAAAGTTGAAAAAAGAAATTGATAAAGACCTTAGAAGATGGAAAGATCTTCCATGCTCTTGGATAGGCAGAATAAATTTCATCAAAATGGTCATCCTCCCAAAAGTGATCTACAGATTCAATGCAATACTCATGAAATTACCAAGGTTACTTCTCATAGACATAGAAAAAAATCAGTCCTTAAGTTCATTTAGAACAATAAAACAGCACCTGTTCAACACTTTGATTTCTCTCATACTACTTAGTTTTCTTTTCTCGGTACATATATCTGTTTATTTTCTATCACCTTATATTAGTATATAAGTTCCAGGAAGGACTTTCTTATTTACTAAAGAATAGTAGGAATCAGTAAGTATTTGATAAAAAAGTATGTTAAAACATTTATTTAGAATTTATTGTCTATATGGCACTGTGATTCTCATACCTGGAATACGAATCGTTGTTTAAGAAGTTCCTTATTTTGTGGAAGAAATAGTCATGAGCACAATAATGTCATACTTGCCAGGATTTAGTTAAAAATAAAATATTAGGGGAAAGCTGAAAATTGACTAATTTTTTGGGGGAGAGAAAACATATCAAGAAAAACTATAGGGGTATTATGCAACATGGTTACTGAGGGAAGCAGCACATCTCAATTGTGAGTCTTGGAACTCAATCTCCATGATGGCAGCTTCTTGTCAAGAGAAAAAAGGCAGCAAAAAATTGAACAAAGTAATGAAAAATTGAAATGCAGTGGAACCAAAGCCAGAAGACAGAACAGAGGGCAGCAAAATTCCCGGTGCCCCTCACCTGGGGAATGATGGCAACCTTGGTGGTACCATCTTGGCCTAACCTTGCAGCCTCCAGAGACCCCCAGTAAAGAAGCAAATGACTTGATGCTAAGTAAGCAGCTGCAATTCATCAATACTGTAAGTGGTCAGCACCTCACTCCATTCTCCACAGAGATCCAACTGCCTGGGCACCTGGCCAGAGTCTACAGCAGTAGTGACCAGTGCTCAACAACACCATAGGTGAACTACCTGTCCCCTGGGGAGACTGCCCAGCACAGCTACAGGGATTTGAATGACAAGTAATAGACTCCCAGTGTCTTAGACTTTGAAGTTCACCCAGGTGAAGGTGGGGGGTGAAGTCTGTTGTTGGATACAGCAGAGTCATGGATTAGCATATAACTCCCAAGGCCACTTGGGCAAAGAGGCTTACAGTGTGCAGAAAGTGAAAGTCCCTTCACTTTATGTGACTGACTAATGTCACTTAACATAATATTCTTCAAGTTGATCTATTTTAAAGTTTAAGCATTTTAAGTTTTATCCTGAGGTCTTTATGAAGGCATAAATGACAATCAAGTTGTAAAATTACAGTATAATATTTAGGTTTCATAAATATTTTTCAATAAAGGATGGGGAATAAATTGGGAAGTATACAAAAGACTACAAAAATTCACTTAAATGAAAGGACATAATAGAGTAAAAAGGCAATCTAAAGATTGGGAGAAAATATTTGTAAATTATGTATCTGACAAGTTAGTAACCAGATTATGTAAATATCTTCTATAACTCGAAACAACAAAAATCAAATAATATAATTTAAAAATTTTCAAGGGACTTGAATAGATATTTTTTCAAAGATAATATACTAGTGGCCAGCAAGTATACAAAAAGGTATTCAAAGTCATTAGATTTCACTAAACTTAACCTAACCCTGAGATTTCACCTAACTCCAATTAGAACGGTAGTCAGGAAAAAACACAACAACAAATGCTGGTGAGGGTGTGGAGAAGTGGGAACTCTAATACATTGTTGGTGGGATTGCAAATTAGTGAAACTACTTTGGAAAACAGTATGGAGGATCCTCAGAAGAATGGGAATGAACCTACCATATGACCCAGCAATATCACATCTGGTTATCTACCTAATAGAATGGGAACCAAACTACCAGACTGATGCATGCATATCTATGTTTATGGCTGCACAATTCACAATTGCCAAACTATGGAACCAACCAAGGTGTCCATCAACAGATAAGTGGATTGCAAAGCTATGAGATATGTACAGAATGGAAATTTGCTCAGCCATAAAGAAGAATAAAATTATGTCATTTGAAGGGAAATGGATAGAACTGGAGAATATTATGCTAAGTCAGATTAGTCAGTCACAAAAAGTGAAAAGTCTCTCTCTAATATACAGAAGCTAGGGAGAAAATGGGACATAGGAGGGACTCCAGACAAAGGAGGAGAAATTTTAGATGAGTAAAGAAAGTGACCTAACTGAGGGGGATGGGAGAGGGGAAAGGGAAGGACCTTAATGAGCATGATGTACATTCACAGACATATCAAAATCAGTCACTAAGATGAACAGGAGAAGGAGGGAGTGGGGTGGGAATTGGGAAAGAGTTAAATGAGTGATGTGTGCATGTATAGCTCTACCATCCTGTACCTCATAAAGATATATGGTTACAATGCACCAATAAATTTAAAAAAAAGAAAAAGGAAAACTATGTAAGAAAAGCACATCAAGAAAAGCTATATACAAATTATAATTTGACTAGTGTCTTGAAAGAAGATAACAAATATATTTCAGTATATTTCCAATAAAATTTGGCATTTTAAACAATGTTGCATTGATGATTTGTAAAAATGGACATTTAAAATTTTCCTGCTAAAAAAGCTGTATAGAAACTTAACAATCGGTGTGACAGTAGAATTACAGACTCGATCTTATTCTCACTGCAGCTTTCTTTCCTCTTTTTCCCTTCTTGCAAAGACCTGACATTTTAGTAAGGAACATGCCCATAATTCTCTTAAGTTTTGGGATTAACTAAGGTTCTGCTTTTCTTTTTTTCTTTCTCTTCCAGATCACCCCATGGCTAAATCTAAGGAAAATGACTGTATTATTGACACTTGCACATATAACTCTAAGGAGAGAATCAATTCATGCCCCCAAATGCCTATTGTATTTCTATCTCTACCACTCAAGGTACAGTGCTTGTTGATATTAGAAAAATATTCCTAATACTATTTTAAAAATTTAACTTTAAATATGAGTTTACATAAAATTATTGCACATATACACATTAATACAGAACCCAAAGGGATATGATTTAAAAAAGATTTATAGATAGGGATTTACAGGCATATATATTTTATAGGATTTTCTTTTCTAGGTTTTGTTATATTTACAGTACCAAATAGTGTTAATAGAGTCTTTTATTCAGGAAATGGAAATAGTAATTGCATTTGTGAAATGCTATGATGGTAATTATTAAAATGGAATTCTGTCTACACTGGAGAATCACTCAAGGCACAATACTAATTATAGGTCAAATTTTTACCTTAGACAATGAAGAACATGTTATTAATTTGACTGAAGTAGTCAGTAGTAATCAAGAAGGATAAATGTCTTTTTTAAACATTTCAGAATAAGCAATCTATTCAGATAGTGATTTTCAGTATAAAATATTTCACTAGTTATTTTCTCAGTGCTTGTAAGATGATATTACTGATGTACAGTGATACCCCATTCTGATATATGTCATTAAGCCATGCTGATTCATCTGAAGTGATGTCACAATGGCTTCAGTAATAGACTTTGCTCAAACAACATAATTGATCACTAATGTCCTCATTTGCCCCAGGCTCACTGTAGATTTTTTAAACACTTTAAATATTTATCAGGAAGTGAGAGGTTAATCCCTTCTGCATTACAGTGGGTCACCCTTGACAGATGTATTTTCAACCTAATGAAGTGACAGCAGAAAGACAGTACGAAGAATAATTGACATAGGGCTTAGGAAAGTTGGGTGTTATAATACAGAGTTTATACAGAATGCAAATACTCTTCATAGCTCACCAGTTATAAACTCGATAAACTACTTGTTCCATATCTGTATTGAGAAATGATGCGAAGAAATGACTAATTTATATGAAGCAGTTTGCATTCTTCTCAAGAAAGAGAATCCTGGCATAAATTTAAAACATCACTGTTTCAACATAATTAGTTTCACTGGCCCTGAGAGTAAGAATAATCATGTGCCATTAACAAACAAGATATTCAGGAGCTATTTAGTACTGCTATAAAAATAAGTGATGCTGATTCCAATACACTCCAAGACCTTTTGAAATGAACTGACTTGTGCTTTTCAAGAACTTAGATTCTATTTTGTAAGACATAGCTTATAATTTTCTTAGAAGTAGTTCTTAGAAGGTATTTTAAGTATGTAATATCTTGTCCCAAGCCATATAGCTGCCTTTTTGTTTTGACATATTAATAATGTAGGGATGCTGGGCATGGTGATGCACGCTTGTAATCCCAGCATTTGGGAGGCTGAGACTGGAGGATCCGGGTTCCTGGCCAGCCTCAGCTACCTAGTGAGGCCTTCCACAACTTAGTGAGACCCTGTTTCAAAATAAAGAATAAAAAATAGGGCTGGGGTATAGCTGGGAGGTAGAACGTCCCTGAGTTCAATCCCCAGTACTGCAGAATTAAAAAAAAAAATGTAGGGAGATATCTGCAGTAAACTGATTTCCAAAGTTTTGTTTTTTTAAAGACTTTTAAATATATACTACTAAATTGTCTTCCAAAAGCATTATGTTAATTTATATTGCCATGTATATCGTATGAAAGTATGAGGGCACTGTTTTCATTGCTCTGTCATCATATTATAAAAATTAAACCAATAAGTGTATTGTCTATCAAATTAAACCAAGCCGAATTAAAAAAAAAAAAGCTTACCAGTTTTAGTTTACTCAGAAGTGCTCCAATGAAGCAAGAAAGGGTTTATACCATAATTGAGAGATTTGGTGTCAAATGTGACATACATATGTACATACATATGTATCTTTGTCAGCTCCTTTCTCAAATATGGGTAGAGTAGAAATAAGTAAATATGATATAAGGCAATGAAATATCAGAAATAAATAAGTATGATATAAGGCAATGAAATATCAGATAGGATATGATAGCGTATTTTTCTGAAATTGGAAAATGATATGAGATGGACAGAGAATGCCAAAGGCAAGCAAGATAATTCTTGCTGGAAAGATCATTCCACTGGAGACCAGGAATGGCAGAGACATGGACTCAAATGCAGAGGGTGATTGGAAAGCCTTTGCAGGAGTTGTTAACCCTCAGGCCTCTCCCCATTTGCTGCCTCTCTTAGTAGAGGTTTATTTGGTAGAGAAATTGAATTAGAGGCTCTTTACTCAATCACCCCCAAAGCATAGCAGAAGGAGAGAGAGGGAGAAAGGCTGATACTAACAAAGAACTAATAAGCAAAAGTCTAAATCCCTTTCCTGCACAATGCAAGAATATTTGAATGTCTTAAACTGATAACTCAAGGAATAGGAGTATAACCTTGTTCTCTATAACCAAAAATCAACTAAAATAATTAGAAGAAAGGGATTCAGGCATAGGGAGAGGCAAGGAAAGGGTCAGTTGTTTTTCATTATAGTTAGACTGCTATGATGTTCATGATTCTTTGATTAAATTAAAATCTGCACTGAAAATAAAATATGGTGATAAAGGCTCCCTGCATGAATGAACACACCTGCCTTGATAACACTGAGGTTAGCACCTCACTCCTGAATCCTAAGGGCAGGCGGGAGTGGCGGGAAGCCAGCCAAGAGAGGGACTGCCCAGGCCAGGAGAACCATCTAGATGGCAAGGGGAGGGGGGAGGCTTGACTTTTACAAGTCTGAAATATTTATTTCTTATTTCCTCCCAAATGGAGGCCAATGAGTTAATCAGCTGAGATCACATGAGTATATATAAGGCATAATTATGCAATGCTGAAGCCTATGGAACAGTCTGGGAATAACAGGGCAGTATCACCTGGAAAGAAGGTCCCTTTTCTTAGGTCTGCAGGCTCAGTTGGCCTTTGTATGCATCACTTATATTCTTTTCCTTACACTCATTTTGGCTTAGCTTCAGCAAATGTTTCTCAAACAGCCTGGGGCAAATAAGTGGGCTCCACCTCTTTTTTCCATTTATGTTATTTGCATGTGATTTTTATCTTGATGTCATTTTTATAGCATGAAGTTCCTATTTCCAGAGCAACCAAGGATGGTGTGCTTGCAGAACAGCCTTAATCTTTCATTCCCATTATGCCCTAGAAGCTATTTTCTCTTGAGGTAAAGAGAATAGTAATCATTTGATAGCTCTGCTCCTTTCCTGTCCGTGTGTGTGTGTGTGTGTGTGTGTGTGTGTGTGTGTGTGTGTGTGTGAGTGATACTGGAGATTGAACCCAAGGGCTTTCTTCCTCCAAGCCACATCCCCAGCCCAATTTTATTTTTTATTTGGAACAGGGTCTCACTAAATTGCTGAGAGCCTCGCTAAGTTGCTGAGGCTGACTTTGAATCTGTAATCCTCCAATCCTCCTGTCTCAGCCTTTCACATACTAGCATTACAGATATGTGCCACCATGCTATTTCCTCTCTTATTTTCTTCTCCCTGTTCAAGTTCTAACTAACTCGCACTGTTTGTTTTCCGGAGTTAACTCATGCAACTCATTCTGTTCCTATGAGAGAACTGGGATGCTATTCCAAACTTCTTATCAAGATTTGTCCTTTCAAGAAATCTGCACTCTCCACATTAAAATTTGACTGTAGTTTTAAAACATGAAATACCTTATATTTTAGATACATGTTTTCAACAGTTTTATGCACTCGAGTGTATGGACAATTCACCTGAGAAGCTCATTAAAAATAAAGGTGTCTGACCCTCCCACTAATGTCTGTTCCCGTAGGTCTGAAGTGGGGTCTGAAGTATCAGCATTTGTAACAAATGTTCTGATGCAAGTGGGTTGAGAAGCACATTTTGAAAAACATTAATTCAAGCATGTGTTTTCTTCTGTGTATGAAAAGATGACCTGGTATTTCCTCTCTAGAAAACATGGCTACTTAAAACAATGCAATTACATAATCATGTCCCTGTAAGACTATGTGGGAATAGCAAATCCATAAGGGGAAATAGAAATATTTTACTTTCCAAACTATTGTAATATAAATTCACACTAAGATGAAAATAATGCCACTATCAGGAAATCTAAAATCATTTAAAATGAAGAGTAAAGTAAGGATTATCTGACATTTATCAATCAAGTTAATATTTGCCTAACAAATGAAACATGACTGGGGATTTAAGAGAACCCAGTGTAATGGGCTCTTTCAGAGATAATCTTCATTTTTATGAAATGCTTATGAGAAAATACTAGTGGTACTAATTAAAGCTGAAGTAATTTGAGAGGTACAAAATGGGAAGAATGCATAATATAAGTTAATTTTAATGATTAAGGATAATTTAACATGCTGCTACTAATTGTAATGTTTATTATGCCTGGTTGAACATAGAGAATTTTTCTCCATGTTTCTCACTTGTCTTGAAATATCTTAATCTTCTTACTTCTTTAAAAACCAGTGAGCTTTTCTGGCTAAATTTGTAAGAATGGAGTGGAGTGATTTTGTTAATCACGTCAGCTTCCTCTTTTGTTCAAATGTCAGCACAGCCTGTGAGGCAGCTCAGCGAAGATGATGGATACATTTGGTTTGTAGCTGATTAATTCTTCAGGGTACCCTACATTTGTCCAGAAGTGGGAACTAGAAATCTTCTATCATCTAAGCACTATGATTGGAGGTCAGCTTTGTCTATTATTGGCTCAGTTTGAAATGGTATCAATTTCAGTGTTCAAACTGCAGGCAACTGAAATTCAGTGTTGATTTCTACTCTGTTGATATGTGGGCTTAATGCCATGAAATATTTAACAGAAAAGATTCTAAGTTGTATTATTTGGCTTTCTATACCATTGAATGACTTGTTGGGAAGGTGTAGCTTTAGAAGACTCAGCAAAGAGCCAGATGATGAACCTCCCCCTCATATCTGATGGATATTTTCCCACGATGCTTAGCCTCCAACCTGCTCTTAGGAAAGTATTTGCAGATGTGCCTTCTTTCATTTTCTTGCTCTGAAGTGCATCTATGGATCTCAGTATTATAGAAGAGGAATTTTCATTTTTGCACAACTCATGTGGATGTTCAATTATCATTATGTAGATAGATAGCATGCAGACCTCAAATTTCTAGTTCGTCAAAATCATATGGTTATAGAACTACAATTTTAACCTATAGTAATGAAGAAGACAAAATAGGTCTGATATTCATTGCTGGTATGACTTGTCGAAGGTCAAAATTACTACTTAGCAGCTGTCTTGGTAGCTTGAACTACCTACTTTTTGAGATCTGAGACTATCCTTAGAAAATGCCACTTGTGTAATTAGGAAGTAATTCTTTGGTCATCAAACAATTCCATGAAATACTTGAACAATTTTTACCTAATCAGTTTAGCTTTGGTTTTCTTATCTGAAAACCATGGATTCTAACAGAATCAAGATTTTAGAGGAACGACAAGAGGTTGAAATCATGATGTCATACTGGCAAAGTAAGCTCTGCTCTTTTGTCTTGTTTCTTTTAATCTCCATCATTCTTTAAGATGGTTCTGAGAATCTGGCATTCAGTTCTCAAATCAAATAAATCAGAGTAGTGTTATTTAAAAATATTATACCTAACAACTTGGAACTTTCCCAGTATGGCAACTTGCTAAAGCAATATTGTGGCATGTATATTTCCTAACGTGTCTGGCTTCTGCTCCAAGACAATTGAGAGTCTTGTGAGGTATGCACACAGTGGCTAGTTCAGTTTCAAAGGAACCACCTGAAGTGTTATATCTATGATAGACTATTTTTGCATTCTGTAGAGAAATTCCTGAAGGGATATTTTAAATGTTACTTTTTAAATAGATGCTATTTAATGGTAATAAAGCATACAATGGTCATTATGAAGCTCAATGGAGGTTTATATATGTACATACCTTGTAATTGCCATTGAGATAAAGATAATGTTTCTGAGACTGAAGGGAGGGCCTTGTTTCTCCTACCAAGGTTTCCTGCCCAATGTAAGCTGCCTTCAAAAAAATGTTTCCACCAATGACCAGATCTAGGAGCTGCTGTCCCATTTTTTTCTGCAACTCCTGCATGCACAGCATGCCTTAACTTGACCAATATGGCATTTTCCTGGGGTGGAGATAAGCACAGGAGCATGTCTTCTGTGGTAGCCATGTGCAACATGGGATCTTGTGCAACAGATGACTCTGTGCCTGCATGAGGCTGCAACTTTTGTCTATATAAGCTTTCCTTCTTCAGTCCTCAGGGAACAGTCCGGGCTCCCTATCCTATGTGCTGCCTCCCTTATGCTGGACCATAGGCCTCTATAAAGCCTTGTTCAGATGGTATCACTTGCCTGCCTCTTTGTAAATTCTGTCTCTAATTCAGCAAAATAACTGGAGACTGAATTAAGAGCTGGGAGCTGGTAATACTAAAAGCTAGTTAAGACTGGTAACGTAAACTTCTCTCATGTCCGAGAAATAACTAACCACCATTTTGACTTCAATATCATGGATTAAATCTGTCTGCTCTTGAAATTCTTTTAAGGTCAAATTCTTTGTACTCTTCTTGTGTTTGACTTGACATAATACTTGGGAGATTTAGCTATGTATTATGAACATCAAGAGATTATTCTTTTCTTATTGGTATTTTTATAGTCCGTTGACCAAATATATCATAATTTAATTATTTATTCTCCTTCTGGGTAGACCTTTGGATTATATCCAATTTAAGGCTATCATAAATGAAATTACTATGAATATTCTTGTATGGGTTTTTCTGTAGACTTTTGTTTTAAGTTCTCTTGAGCAAATACCCAGACATGGAATTACTATTTTACAGTAGATATGTATATAATTTTTTATTGGTGCATTGTTATCATGTATCTTAATGAGGTACAGGACAGTAGAGGCATACATGCACACATCACTCATTTGAGGAAGGGCTAAATGAATGATGTGTATATAACTCTTTAAGAAAGTACCAAACTCTTTTTTCAAAGTGATTGTACTGTTTACACTAAAACTGGTAATGTATGCAAATCCAGTTGTTTTACATCTTTGTGTTTGATATTGTGAGTTTTTTAACTTGAACTATTCTAGTGTGTTGATATTTTATTATTTTAATTTACACTCTGCTAAAGTAATAATGAGTATTTTTGTCCACATGATTATTGGACATTTGGAAATCTCTTTAGTGAATTGTTGGTTTAAGTCTTTTATTCGTTTTCTAATTGAGTTGTCTGTTTGTTATTGAGATATATGAACTGTTTAGATGTCATGATGTAAATGCTTTCACAAATCCATATATTTAAAATGTCATTGGCTGGGGTACCAAGCTTGGTTGCTTTCTCAATGAATGTTCTGATGAAAGTTAAGTTTAATGAAGTCTAATACATCAATTTTAAAAGCTGGTGACTTTTGTTTGTTTAAGAAATATTTGACCTCTTCAGGTTCTGAAGGAATTATCTGTGATTTATTTTTCTGCTGTTCTATAATAGAAGCTTGAATGTTTCATTTTCATATTTAAGTCTATGATCCATTTTAAATTAAATTTCTTACAAGAAATGAAGTAAGGGTCAAGACTCATCCTTTTCCCCCATGTGGATATTCAAATGCTCCATTTATTGAAAAGAACATTCTTTCCCCATTGGACCACTCTAATACTTATGTTGTAAATCAAGAAAGTGCATATGCATGAATTTGTTACTAGACTTTTTATTCTGTTCCACTATTATATTTAGCTATCTTTTTACCTTTAACTTTAATATAAAGCTATTATAGTAGCTTTATATTAAGTCTTCAAATTTGGAAGTATAAATTCTTCAAATTTTTCCTTTTCAATATTTGCTTAGATATTTCACAGGCTTATTATTTCCATATACATTTACAACTAGCCTGTTGTTTCTCTGTCTCTCTCTCTGTCTCTCTCTCTGACATCCACACACACACATACACACACACACACACACACACACACACACACACACACCATTAGGTTTTTTGATCAAATATACATTTCATAGATAATTCTGCAGACAATTGACATTATAATGATGTTGAGTTTTCTAATCCATAAACATAACTTCCTTCATTCATTCCTTCCATGATTTTTATTTATTTTTTGTGCATTAATGTCAAGCAAAATTGATAATGACATATCGCTTTAGGAGTGATATATATAATATTTTATTATTGAATATGATGCCATTTGTAGGATTTTTTCTAAGCACCTTCTTTCACAAAACGGTAGTTTTATGCTGTTTCTAGTTTTCTGAGGGAGTTTTAAAAATTATAAATGGGTGTTTTTCTGTTCCAGGGGAGTAATTTTACCCTTATTTTTATTTGTTTTGTTAGTATTATTGTTTACTGATCAATTTTTCAAAAGTCAAATTGATAATTACATAACTTTGAAGTAAATTCCATGTGGACGTGATGTATTAATCTTTGTATATTTATGAATTCTGTTTGATGTTTCTTTAGGATTTGGGCTTCTATGATCATGATGGATACTGACATAATTGGCCTTTCTTTTAATATCCTTGTCAGATTGTAGTATCAAGGTTATCTTAGCTTCATAAAAAAAAGAAAACAAAACAACATGTGTTTCTAACCTTCAGAATAATTTGAGAAATATATTATTTCTTCCTATAATACTAGGAGAAATTAACCATTGCGGCCACCTGTACCTTTTTAAAGTTTTTAATAACATCAGTTTTCTTTTATAGAAATAAATACTCACTTATATATAAAGATATAGATATATATTCATAGTTTATATTTATTTTTTCATCATTTTGGTAAATTATGTTTTTCAAGGAATTTGTCTGCATTATACAAATTTTTAATCCATTGTGACAGTATTGCGGATATTTGAATGTTTATAGTAACTGTAATGATAACCAGTTTTTCTCTTCTGATGTTGTTAATTTTATTTCTCTTGAGTAGCTTAACTAGGATTATATCAATTTTATTAATCGTCTAAAATATTTTACTTCATAAATCTGTTCTATTGTTTGGTTTCTATTTCATCTCCCTTCCTTCTTTCCTTCCTTCCTTCCTTCCTTCCTTCCTTCCTTCCTTCCTTCCTTCCTTCCTTTCCCAGGGATAACCTCCAAGATACACCTTTAGCCATTTTAATTATTATTTTTTTAAATAGGGTCTTGCTAAGTTACTGAGACTGGCCTTGAACTTGTGATCCTACAGTCTCAGCATCCCAAGTTCCAGGATTACAGGTGTGCTCCCCCGAGCCTGGCTCCATTTTACTTGTTTCTGATATCACTTTTATTTTTTCCTTCTGTTTGCTTACTTTGAGCTTAAAATTCTTATTAGTTTCTAGCTTCTTAGGGTTGAAACTTGCATCACTAATTCTAAATTGTTCATTTTTCTCTAATATAAACACTTAAAACTATTACAACGTTTGGGTTAATGATGTTGTTCTTTTTTTTTTTTTACTGTCTTTTTCAATAAGTTAGTGAAAAAAGTGCTTTAAAATCTCCAGTTCATATCATAGATTTTTCAATGTCTCATTTTAATCTATCACTTTTTGATAGTTTTAATAGTTTCTGTACTCATTGATTTGGCTGCATCCTCAACATTTTGATCTGCTATAGTTTTATAATCATTGAGTTAAAAATATTTTTAACATCCCATGTGATTACCTTCACCCACAGGTTATTTCAGAATATTTTGATTTGTTTCCACTAATGTAGTTATATTTTCTGTATTGAGTTTAATTTAACTCTATAGTATTCAAAGAACCTATGCTGTGTTATTTTTAACCTTTGAAGTGTGTTCAGACATAATTTATGCCCCAGAATATTTTGGTAAATGTTCCATGTATATTTGAAAATCACACATATTTTGCATTTGTTTGGTGTATGGTTCTTTTGGTAAATGTTCCATGGTATATTTGAAAATCACACATATTTTGTATTTGTTGGCTGTATGGTTCTTTAAGTATCGGTTAAGTAAAATGGGTTAATCATGTTGTTCTTCCTTTTTTTATTGTCTTATTTTTCTATAAGTTCTGAAAAAGGTGCTTTAAAATCTCCAGTTCATATCATAGATTTTTCAGTATTTCATTTTAGTCTATCACTTTTTGATGCATATATTTCAATACTTTATTATTAAGCTTATATGATTAATATTATATATTTCTGTCAAATCATTTACCTTCCATTATAAAACATCTCTCCTTATCTCTCTAATTGTTCTCATCTTAATGTCTATTTTGCTCTATATTAACATTATATATTATTAATTGGAAATACAACAGGAAATAATATATAAACACCGCCAAAAAGGCTTTGTGTTTGCTTTCGTCATGTGGATGTATGTGTGTCCTGTGTGTATATATGTGTGTGTGTGTGTGTGTGTGTGTGTGTTCGTTTGTTCTTTTCGTTCTACTCATGGCATCTTTTATTTACTTTTTATTTTTCTTTTCCTATATTCATATTAATTGTACATTTTTATTTTTAGTGTTTATCTTTTATTATCTGATTAGTTATTTTGTTGGTTATCTTTCTTTTACTGATTACTTTAGAAATTATAAAAGACATCTATAACTTATTATACTGTGCCTTGAATTAAAACATCCTACCATATCTAATACAGTATAATTAACTTGAAACACTCTTTTAAAACTCAACTTAATTCCTCTAGCTTTTTTATTTTATTTTTGTTATTATATATTTCACTCCTACATTTGTTGTGAACACCACAGTGATTTGTTAACACTGCCTCTTTAAGTAGATAGTAGACTCATTTTTCTACATTTGCTCTTTATACTTTGTGCTTTCATTCTTTTATCTGGGAGTTTTAAAAAATTTATTGTGGGGTTGTTGGCAAGAAATACTAATTGTATTTACTTTTGAGAAAGAAATTAGAAGGTGAGATATTCATATCTTACTTTTCATCTTTCCAAAAAGTTGTGGCATTTTAAATAGATTTTTGCTATTTTCTGAAAATTTCTAGTAAAATAAAATACATTATGAACCAGAAAGCCTAAAACATACAATGTTTGTATATTTGTTATAAGGATAAAAAATGGATGCAATTTCTGTTAATTTATAAGCTTTTTTCCCCAACATGATTACATAGGTGAGGACTTGTTCTTAGAGATAAAGAGTTTAAGAAACATTGAGATATGAGTTGATCAACAGGAAAACACACTTCTTTATTGTGGGTGTTTGTCATTCTGATTACAAAATAAAAATATGTAAAATAAAAGTTAACAGTCTCCGTTGTTGAACATGCTTGAGGGAGATAAAATCACATTTTGGGGGGAGATAGACAGGAAACATGGTGTTATGGATTCTCTGTCAGACCCTGTATATATAAAAGACTGTTGGGAATGGCTTCAGACTCTGTGATTATAGAACTGTCAACACTGCTCCCTTGAGAATGTGCCATAACTTCACTATAGAACAATTTCCTTTTATTCTTCATTGTCTAGGATGAAGCACTTTATTTCAAAGGAAACCAAGATTTATTTAGTTTTTTGCCAAAGTCCAGTTTATTAAAAAACTAGGACTTCAAACTGAATGAAGTTTATTTTATTCTGATGGCTGTTATTTCCCATTCATATTCAGAGAATATACATTTTCACTCACTAGACGGAGAAAAGCAATAGGCTTACTGTGTGTTACATCATCTCAAAAAATAATTGAGGGAAATTAAAAAAATTGAGAAATGCATATTATGTATAACTTAAAATAGTTAAATTCTATTATATTTGATTTATTCTGTCTGATAAAATGAATAAAATATTAAGATAAAATTGACTTTTCTGTAACTATGTACCTAATACTATTAATTCTCTTTATGGAAATAACAATTAAGATTTTATATGCCTTCCATAAGATACATAAAATGTATTTCAAAAGTAGATAAATACTTTACTTATTGAAACAGTATATACATTTATAGACGAATAATATATAATATTTTTTATTTTATAGAATTTTATTAATCTGTATTTATGGCCCACAAATTTTTCCTTTGTTATAATCTTAAGATTAATCTCTATTTTCATACAAAGTAAATGTCCTTCTCCTGCTTCCTCTTTCCTTGAAGATTCCTTGGATATCATGAATTTCTGCAACTTTAGGTGAGTAATAGAGTAGGGCTGATTAAGTCTTCCCTCTGGATCAATAGTCCTTGATATGTCATGGAAATCCTGATCATTCTTTACCAGAAGAATGGTCTGTTCTGACATCAACTCAATTCTATTGTGAATTCATTAATTTTATAAGGATCTTAATGACATTTTTCAAAAAGCATTTTCTCAGAGAACATAATACTCTAACCCAATAGGTTCCTAAAGAGGATTATGTTAATAGAGTCATGGGCAGTCATAAGGCAGAAGGAATTTCCATAAGTCTTGACATTTTCTATCTTTAAAGAAGAATGAGTGGTGCTTTACCTCACAATGAATAAGGTCATTATTCCAGGTACAGTAAGTAGAATACATTGTTTTGTATATCAAGGTAAAACAAAATGGGGAAGCAGAAAGGTTGGGAAATTAATAATGGGTTAAAAAATTTAGGCTGCAGTCAACTTATGAAGATCTTCTATATATTCTTTGTCATCTCTAAGGAGTTTGAACTTTATCCTGAAAGCATATAGAATAATTAGAATTTAAATATAGTGAACAGTGATAATAAGACTTCTTTGTTTTAAGCAATAACATTTTGGTAAATTGTATTAAGAATTGGTATAGAAATCACTAAGAAACAGTTAAGATGGAATTGTGACAATCTAGGAAAAAATATAAATGCAGGGTGACCAATGGCATTGGGGTTATGAATGAGGACAGTACTTGAAAAATGAAGAGATTAGTGAATAACTGGAACATTTAAGATAATTAAAATTGATATTCATCAGTCATAAGTAAAAGAGTCTCCAACCAGCATTGAGGAGATAGTGAAATAGAGTAAATAAATTTGTAGTAGATATAATTATCATGTTTCTCATTTCCCACCTCGACTGTTTTCATTAGAATGAGAATGAGAAAAAGAGAAAGATATTTGGATTTTTCTTGGTTCAAAGACAGGTAGGACAGCTATAGGAAATGATATGATAAGTAATTGATGCTTTGTTTTAAAAAAATTTGACCCAAATTTCTGGCTGCGTAAAAATGTGAATTAATTCAAATGAGAGCACAGGATACCTGGGTGAAGTTAAAGATCAAGTATAGTAGGAAAGCAGAGTGAGAGTCATAGAAAATTCCAATCATAACTAAATTTTATAGTTCCAGTATCTGTAGGTGTTAGTAAGGCTACATTGATGGCTTACGGAGGTTATAAGGGTTGTTTAAAGAGAAAAGTTTAAGTGCATGCACAGTTAGGGAATTAGAGGCATCACCATCATAGATTAAAATGCTATCAGAACTTCAAGAGGAAAGGAAAACTGATCCAGGCATCCAAGTAATCAAAGAATGTGAAGGAAAAGTGTGAATATTTTAGTTTATGCTAATAAATTATAATATAAAGCTAAGGTGGTAAGTTTCAAAAAAGCGAATATTACTAAAGAAAAGAGATAATATAATCTTGAAGTAGAAGTAGGAAATGAGGACACCTGAGACAAGACAAACATAAAGTAGGAGATGGTGTTAAAATATTTGTAGGAGTGGGTGCAGTGGTGCATACCTGTAATCCTAGTACTTGGGAGGCTAAGTTAGGAAGATCTCAGGTTCCAGGATAGCCCCAGAAATTTAGCAAGATCCTCACCAATTTGGTGAGACCATGTTTCAAAATAAAAGTAAATTAGAACTGGGAGTGGAGCTCACAGGTAGGATTCCCCTGGGTTTAATATCCACTATCTCCTGCCCCCCAAAAGTAGAAATCCTATTATTTGAGGAAAGCAAAGAAATTATAACATTCTAGATAAAATTTAATGGTATGTATGGGTATTTTAGCAATATCCCTGCACCAAACGTATAAAGGATGTGTAGATGAAGGGTGGCCCAGGTACAGAAAAGGATTGCATTGGCAAGACTTGAGACCTGCATCATCCTTTAAAAAATGAAGAATACCCTCCTTTTGTTTCCCAAAACCTTAACTAAGTTAAAGGAACAATGAGAGCAATTCTTGACCAGAAAGACCAGGTATGTATTATTTTGAAGGACACTGGCTTTCTCTCCCTGGAAACTAGGGCAGGTTCATGTTATCTGTAGAAAACTACTTTCTTGCAGGAGCACCAGGTCAGTTGCTCCTTGAAATGCTCTGTGACATACATCACAGGAAGCAAGCTAATGCTGATGATGTCATTGCTTCTGCAACCTGACATATAAAGCTCCTTTCTCAGGGGGGACAGGTGCAGAACTGAGAGCACCGTGGAAAGGATATATGTCATCCAGCAGCCAGCACTGGACAAAACATTACAAGGGAGAGGAATCACTGCTGGGCTGAAACACCTTGAGGGACAGAGGTGCTATCTCTTCAGTCTAACCTGGTTTCTTAGCATTCCTCAGAAGTCATTTCATATCATTCACAAGTTCTTCTACTATTCCTCCAAAGATATTTAGACTCCTATTCTTTTGAAATTTTCTGATCTAGTGTTTCCCTGAACTACCAGCAGATCACTTTTCCTTTGATTTTGAAGAGAAATCTTTGATGATGCAGGAACTTCCCTGACTTTCTGCCCTCATCTTATAAATGTATCTCCATCAAGGCTAATGCTCACTTCTTTACTGTCCATTTCAATGGCAAAGGGGTTCCTCATCCTTTCTAGGACTAAGTTCCACATCTCCTATCTTATACTCTCTTATATTCTTTTTCTGGACTCCCTAAGAATTCTGTTCTCTTCTCCAATGTCACTTTGCTTTGAATATAAAAAATATTTTCATTATTTTCCAATTAAAACAAAATTTCCTCAATTCTTGCACACCCAGTAATTAGTTGGTACTTTGACTCTACCACTTCATGCCTAAGATTTCTAGAAAGCAAACAAACAAACAAAAACAACCCAAAACTAGTCTATACTTTTTCACTTCACATAGGTCTTCGGAACCTGGTCTCTCAAGGTCTTCCGGGCTTCAATCTCTAAATTCGGTGCATTCTCTTAGATACTTTTGTCATGTCTTCTTTAAAAGAACAGGACTGTAGTGGATGCTGTTGACATTTGGTGTTAAAACTCACTCTGTTTTGGTCTGGAAGCACCAACTCACTCCCTTTATTTTTCATGGGGTTCCCTTTCCATCACCTGCATGGGATTTTCCTTATATTATTCCACAGTCTAGCCTGCAAAATTGGTGTTACTCAGGAGCTCTTGCTTGGCTATGTTCTTTCTTTGCTATATACTTCTGAGTAAGCTTACCACAGAGGTCCAAGTATCATCTAGGTACTAATAACTCCAAAGTCTATCCCTAGAGGAGATTATTTTCTGAACTCTAGACACATAAATCCAATTATATGTAGACATTTCATTTGGATGTCTCTCTGGCATCTTAACTTCAAGAGACTGAGGTAAAGTCGTCATTGCTCCCTTCTTACCACATTTTTATCTTGACTTGAATTTTCTATGTTAGCAAATAGTATTATTGTCCACTGAATTTCCCAAGCCACAGAGCTGGAAACCTGGAACTTGTCCAAGACAACCTTGATCCTCACTCCAGCATATTTCCAAGTACTTACTGTTTATCCTTCCTAATAAATTTCCCATGTACTTACCCTTTTATTTTTATCCTGATTTCATGCTTTGAAGCATTGCTTTGGGAAAAAATTTCCCATTGTCATGTGTATTGGCTTTGCTACAAATATGAGAGTCCTAATTTTGGCAGTCCACTTCCTGATTGGAAAACCTTTCATTAATTCCTGGGCTATTTCATATTTTCACTACTTTAAATTTTTTTCTTATAATTAATATCCCTATTATCATAGAGATCAATATTTACCTTCATCAGGGAACTTACCTGGTAACAAAAGCAAACATCTTTATTATACTGGGAAGATTTGTTATGTGGCAAAAGGTGTGAATGCAGAACTATCTTTCCTCTCAAAAATTGAAAGGTGGGAAATTAGTAGTTTCACTGTAGAAAATACAGAATGCATGCTAAATATTTTTTCAATTAAATTTAGACATTAGACTTTATAATATTAGAAAAAATAGTCAAATTAAGTTCTAGTATTTAAGCTTAAAATACTAATATGAACGCAAACAATGGTTTACAAAGCAATAATTCCTATCCAACTTTAAAAATGCATGAATATTTTAGAGAGCATGAAAATATGCTTGCTTCTGTTTTCATGCTGACTTCATCATGGAAATAAAGTTTGTCAATAACTTTGAAAAAAGAAAGCCTTAGACTTTACACATTAACTGCAAAATCATTTTTATTTAAAGCTATAAAATGGCTCCATTTTCTTAGCCACTGAGTACAATAGACTAGTGATGGTGGCCTCTTCAGATTAAAGTATCAACTCTACCATGTCACCAATTGCCCCTGTAATAGCTGTATCATTGACATTGAAGACATTTTTGATGCTCTACAGATGACATATAATAATGGTACTCTGTCTCACTGTTTCTCATTACAGTGATTCTGATATTTGACATGAATTATTGGCATAGCACTAGAGACTTGGCAGCTTACACCTGGATTTGCAAGCACTTAAAATTTTTATACCAGCAAGACATTTGCTTGTAACAGGTTGCAGCATTGAGTTTGAGAATTTTAGAATAATAGGATAAGTGGGTGTTTTACTGATATGGGATTTTAAATGTAAATCAATATGAAACGGGTACACAAAACATCCTTTCACAATCATGGTTGAGGGGGAAGTATCATGGACCACTTTGTTGTGATTGCTGTGGAGATGTTGATTCTGTAAGGTTTAGCTGTAGAAAGTTAGCCTTCAAATTTTAGGTAGAATCTCCACTTTATAGGATGAAATTTTCATTTGCCTTGTTTTAAGATTTCCGTTGGAAGGCATTTTATAATTTTAACTTTCCATTTAAAAAATTCTATGTAAGCAATTATCGAGTGATTATAAGATTATGCCTGATATTTTATTAGTGGCGGATAAGAGTGTGGAGAGCAACTAATTTAAATTAAATGAGTCTTCATAAATTTCCCCAAAGCTAACCATTCCTATCAAGGGAGTCTTAGTTCAAGGGTTTTATTTTTAAAGAATCACTTAGGTCTCTAATGTGTTTTTTTCCAATGAAGCCAAAGTTGGCCCTGGGTGTTTCTCTTTGATGACAGACAGAATAAATTTCCCTGAATGTCCACTCCCAGGCCTTAGAGGGAGACTCCCTCTTTCCACCTGTGCCTTCTGTCTGAGGCAGAACACTTTTGGTTGTAAACTCTCTCTTTTTAGTTTATCTGCTATACTCTTTGCTACACCAGAGCTTTTCTCCTAGAGGCTATCTTGGTCCAGTGCCACCCATCCACATGTCATTTAGGTCCTGACAGGCAGAATAATGGTCTGTAAAAGCTGTCTCCTTCCTAAAGTACTGGCACCTGTGAATGTGTTGTCTTACAAGGCAAGAGACTTTGCAGAAGTGATTAATGTTAAAAATTTAGAGGTCGAAAGATTATCCTGAATTATCTGGTCTGGGTAACTCAGGTCTCAGCTCATTTTAAACAAGATGGTAACAGTTTAAGAATTGTAAGAAATAAAATAAATATTTAACATAGTAGCTGGCTAGTACTAAGTTCTTATAATATGTATGCTATTGTTCTATAATCATTGTATACTTTTATAATATTTTGCCAATGCAATTAATGAAACTAGTGTTGTAGAACTGAAGGGTTTGGCAAAGGTGTAATAGGAGTATGAGAAAAGGAAGACAGGCCAAGTTGTGGATTTTGACTTTATTTTTTTTTCTTACCATGTTGTCTTTCCTATAATTTTAATGAATAAAGGTGGTTTGAATTATGAGATTGATAATCAGTCAGACAAAAAGAAATTTCTAATACCATTATAGCTAGTGAGGAATACACATAATTTAAGAAATTATCCATCTCATAAAAAAGATATAAAAATAAATGTTCCTAGTAGATAGAGATATGAATAATTATTTTTAAAACATTTAGCAAGACATTTTCCTTATGAATCGCTTGCAAGACTAAAGCTTTTTTTTCTTCCAGTGAAGTTCAATATAGTTATTCCAACACCAAAACGTTTATTACAAACTCTTAAGAACTTCTCTAATTTTAAGTCAAAGTTGATTTTATATATAATAAAGTTTTATTCTTTTATTATATTGAGTGACTCACAAATATTTTTGCCTTCATAAGTAAGTTTTGCTGAGTTTGCTAAATATTCATTGAATAATGCATATTTGCAATTTTATAAATCAAATATGATAAAAACTCCTCCATCATTTTTGAAAATTTAATTGCATCTTCACTTGTCACAAGATTGAATAAAATGTTTCCTATTATAATGCTAAGAGCTAGGAGTCATGGAGTTCTGAAAAGTTTATTACCATCCTTTAGTGAAGAGGGGGTAAGATTAGGCTTGAGAGCCTATTAGTGGTGCTCAGTGGACCAGGACCCTGGAAGCAGTGCCAAAGGCCACATTTCCCAAATAAAATTGACCTGAGACTGGCAAGTTTAATGTTCAGCACTTTCCTGTTCTCTGTGCTATTTTATGTGTTTTTCATTTTAACTTTTTATTTGGATAGAATTTTGGACTTACTGACGGGGCCAAAGTACAAAGAATTCCTTTAATCTTTTACTCAAATGTTAATGTCGCATATGCTTTTCCTTCTCTCTCTTTTTTCTGTCTTCTTCCCCTTTCCCCCCACATGAACACACTCACACAGAGTCTTCTCTGGACACCCATGGGGGAGAGCTTCCAGGACTCCTGTAGAATGCTCCCTCCCAAACCCAAGCATGCTCAGGATCCTTGTAGAAAATGCTGTAGTATTTGCTGCACAAATAGTAACTGCACATCCTTCTATATGCTTTAAGCCATCTGTAGATTACCTATATAATACTAACACAATGTAAATGTGATATGAACAGTTGTTACATGTTATTGCTTAGAGAATAATAACAAGAAAAAGTCTGTGCATGTTCAGTATGGAAGCAAATCTTAAAAATATTTTTGATCTGCAAGCTGGTTGAATCCATGTGCAAAACCATGGATTTAAAAGGCTGTTTGTGTGTATATGTGTGTGTGTTTGTGTATGTGTGTGTAACACATATGTATATGTGTTATAGAACTGAAAGATTTGGCAAAGGGATAATAGGAGAATGTGAAAAGGAAAACAGTACAAGTTGTGTATACATATGGATATACACATATATAATTACAAATAATTATGCATTTTGGGGGAGGTGTGGTATTGGGGATTGAACCCAGGGGCATTCTACCTCTGAGCTATACCCCCAGCCCTATTTTAAAATAAGTTCTCACTAAATTGCAGAGGGCCTCACTAAGAAGCTGAAGCTGGCCTCAAACCCGGATCCTTCAGTCTCAGCCTCCCAAGCACTGGGATTACAAGCGTGCACCACCACACCTGGCTATAGCCCTATTTTTTAATTTTTATTTTGAAACAGGGTCTCATCATGTTGATTGCTGAGGCTGTCCTCAAACCTGCGATCCTCCTGTCTCAACCTCCCAAATAATGGGATTACAAGCATGCACCACCACAGCCAGGCCCAAATAAGTGTGTGTGTGTGTGTGTGTGTGTGTGTGTGTGTGTGTGTGTGTATGTACACATATACATATATATATATGCATTTATAATGTATATGTATTCTCTAACAATTATAGAGTTAGGATTATATTCCAAAGAGATGATTCTCAGATCCCTGAAAAAGACATTTTTGAGTCTTAATGGTGGCAAAAGATTTTTTAGTTTTAAAAGGTTTTGTAATATTTTGAGAGGTAGAGAAAGTTTGCAATTATAAATGTCCTAAAGTATAAACTGTAAGACAGTGGAGAGGAAAGGTCTCTTCCCTTATTTTCAAGATAATTCATTATCTTGTTTAAATTTATATTTGGCTTTCAATACATACATACACATGCACATACACACCCACACACACATATACTATTATAACTTTTATAATGTACCATTTGAGAACTCATGCATTTATGATATATTTAATTATTTCATTTGCAAGAAAATGGAAGAACCTGGTGAACATTATGTCAAGTGAGACTAGCCAGTCACAGAGAGTGAAGGGACATACATTTTCTTTAATATGTGCAAGCAAGGGAGTAACTGGGATACCAGAGGACTCTAGATAATGGAGGAGAAACCTCAGTGGAGCCAGGGAAGTGGTCTAAGGGAAGGGGAGGGGGAAGACTAAGGTTCACTATTGGAAATACTAACATTGACTATGTGTACATATGTGAAAATCCCAATATCATTCTCAGTCCTCAGTACGGGAAGGGGGAGACAGGGAGGCAGAGATGGAGGTGGGCACCAAGTGCTGTGTGCATGTATGTCAATGTCAACATGATTTACATTATAATGTGAAATGATAATGCACCAATAAAAGCACATTAAAATAATATATTTACTAATTTGCTAAATCCTAGAATACACAGAAAGTTGTTTGACAATTATTTACTTATCCCATGGTAAAAGCAGACTACTAATTGAAGTTCAATATTTGTTGACAATTCTAGTATTTTGTAGAACAGTAGGATAACTATAGTCTACAAAAATTTGTTATGCATCTCAGAATAACTAGAGGAGAAGAGTTTGATGGTTGCTAAAACATAGAAATGATGACATTTGAGGAGACGGAAATGTTAATTATCCTAATTTGATCATTGCACATTGTATAAATGTAGCGTTTATCATATTATATGTCATAAATAAGTACAAAATATGTTCTAATTAGAAAAATACAGGTTTATAAATATTATGTTAAAATTTATTTTTTCCTCCTCTTCAGTGAGATTGTATTATTCATGTGAAATATGATTTATTAATTTGTTTTTGTGTTTTTCACCAAACTAGTTTTTTTTTTTTTTTGACTGGAGATTTAACCCAGTAACATGGCATTCTACCTCCAAGATACATCCCTGGCAAAACATATATATATATATATATACATATAATTTTTGTCCACTTTCCTGGCTCCATTGAAATTTCTCTTTCATTATCTGAAGTTCTTCTGGTATCCTGATTATTCCCTAGCTCTGCATATAAGAGAAAACAATGCCTTTCATTTTCTGTGACTGGCTAATTTCACTTAGTATGATGTTCTCCAGGTCCATCTATTTTCCTGCAAATAACATTATTTTGTTGTTCTTCATTGCTGAGTAGAATTCCATTGTGTGTATATCCCATAATTTTGTAATCCATTCATCTGTGGATGGACACCTAAGTTGATTCCATAATTTAGTTATTGTGTATTGTACTAGTATTAACATGGATATACATATATTACTCTAATATTCCAATTTCACTCCCGTTGGGAAAATACCCAAGAGTGGTATAGCTGTATCATATTGTAGTTCCATTCTCAGTTTTCTGAGAATCTCCACACTGATCTCCAGGGTGGCAGTATAGATTTGCAATCCTAACAAAAGTGTGCAAGAGTTCTTATTTCTCCACATCCTCACCAGCATTTATTGTTGTTTGACTTCTTGATGTTTGCCATTCTGATTGTGATTAAATGGGATTCTCAGTGTAGTTTTGATTTGAATCTGCCTGATTGATAATGTTGTTGAATGCTTTTTTATGTATTTATTGGTCATTTGTATTTCTTCTTTTGTGTAGTATCTATTTAGTTCAATTGTTCATTTCTTGATTGAGTTACTAGGGTTTTTTTAGTATTATCTTTTAAGTACGTTGTATATGCTAGATATTAGTCCCTATCAGAGAAATAACTGGCGAAATTCTTCTCCTATTCTGTAGGTTCTCTCTTTAGACTCTTGATAGTTTCTTTCGATGAGCAAAACCTTTTTAGTTTAATGCCATCCCATTTATTACTTTAATTTCTTGAGCTGCGGGGGTCTTATTGAGGAAGTTTATACCAGTGCCTATATGTTGGAGTGTTGGATCTATTCTCTTCTCTACTAATTTCAAAAGCTCTGGTGTAATTTTCAGACTTTTGATCCATCTCAAGTTGACTCTTGTGCAGAGTGAGAGGTAGGGCTTTAATTGCATTTTTATACAAATGGATAACCAGAACCAGTTTTCCCAATGTCATTTGTTGAAAGGGCTCTCTTTTCTCCAATGTACATGTTTGTCACCTTTGTAAAAAAAAAAAAAAAACAATTGGCTATAAGTGTGTGGATGTGTTTCTGTATCTTTTACTCTACTACACTGCTCTATGTGTCTGTTTTTGTGCCAATGCTATGTTGTTTTTATTATTCTAGCTCTATAGTATAATTTGAAATCAGGAATTGTGATTCCTTCTGCATGTTTCTTATTGCTAAGAATTGATTTGGCTATTCTGGGTCTTTGTTTCTCTATATGGAAGTTAGGATTGATTTTTCTAGGTCTATGAAGAATGACATACAATCATAGGCATTGCATTGGATCTGTAGATCACTTTTGGTAGAATGGCACTTTTGATAATATTTATTCTGCCTATCCAAAAGCATGGGAGATATTTCCCTCTTCTAAGAACTTCAATCTCTTTCTTTAGTGGTTTATAATTTTAATTATAGAGGTATTTGACTACCTTGATGAGATTTATTCCTAAGTATTTTATTGTTTGGGGGTTATTGTGAATGGAATTGTTTTCTGTATTTCTTTTTCAATGAATTTATAGTTAGCACATAGAAAAGCTACAGATTTTTTTTTAGATTGATTTCGTATTCTGCTATTTTACTGTAATTGTTAATCAGCTCTAGAAATCTTTTGGTTGAGAATTTTGGGTCCTCTAAATATAGAAGCATGTCATCTGCAAATAGAGATATCTTCAATTCTTCTTTTCCTATTTGTATTCCATGGATATCCTTCTTTTGCTTTAGCACTCTGGCAAGAGTCTTGAGTACTGTTGAAAAAGAGTGGTAATAGTAGGCATCCTTGTCTTGTTCCTGACTTCAAGGAAATTCCTGCTAGTTTTCCCCATTCAATATTATGTTGGCTTTGGATTTATTTTATATTGAATTAAAGATGTTGAGGTAAATTTCTTCTATTCCAATTTTCTGCAGTGTTTTTACCGTGAATGAGTGTCGGATTTTGTCAAATGTCTTCTCAGCCTCTATTAAGATGATCATGTGATTTTTGTCCTTCTATTTATATGGTCAGTGACATATATTGATTTGCATTTGTTAAGCCAGCCATGAATCCCTGGAATGAAATCAACTTGGTCATAGTGTACAATTTTTTGATAAGGTTTTGAATGTATATTACTCATATTTTGTCTAGAAATTTTGCATTTATGTTCATCAAGGATATTTGTCTAATTTTCTTGAGTTATTTATTTGGTTTTGGTATTAAGGTTACACTGGCATTGGGATTAGTCTGTTCCTGTTTTTAAGGTCCTTGAGATATGTCATTAGGTTGTTTATTTGGTGACTTTCTATTTTTCTTTTATAGGCACACAGTGACATAAATTTTCATCTTAAAACTGACTTCATTTTTGGTATGTTGTGTATCTATTTTCATTTAATTCTCCCCTTATTTCTTCTGTGATCCAGTCATCATTCAAAAGTATACCATTTAGTCTTCACATTTTTATGAAATTTCTTCACTTCTTGTTGATTTCTACTTTCATTTTGTTATGATCTGAAAAGATATAATGAATTATATTACATTTTTAAAAATTTGCTGGTACTAGCTTTGTGACCCAGAATGTGATCTATTTTGGAGAAGGTTCCATAAATATTTGAGAAGAATGTATATTCAGCTTTTGTTGGTTGGAATATTCTGCATATGTCTATTGGGTTCATTTGGTTTATAGTGTTCTTTAGCACTAAAGAGTCTTTATTCCTCTTTTGCCTGGAAGATCAATCTAGTGGTGTGAGCAGTGTGTTGAAGTCTCCTAATATTATTGTATCAGTGTCTTTTTAAGACCTAATGTCTCAAAGAGTTTGTTTTATAAAAGTGAGTATACTTACATTTGTGGGAGAAATATTTACTATCATTTCATCTTCTTGTTGAATTATTCCTTTTATTAGTAAGAAGTGACCTGCTTTGTCTTTTCTGATAAGTTTAAGCTTGACCTCTACTTTTTTTGCACAAAAAGCATTGCTACCCCTTGCTTGTTTTCATTCTCCATTTGCATGATATATCTTTTTCTATCCTTTCACCTTGGCCTATGGATATCTTTAACTGTAATATGAGTTTCTTGTAAACAGTGTATAGTTGGATTATGTTCTTTAATCCACATTGCCAGACTATGCCTTTTAATTGGACAGTTTAGACCTGTGATAATCAGTGTTATTACTGAAAGATTATTTCTGTTCCCTGTCATTTTGAGTTATATTTTCTGTATGATATAGTGTTATTTCTCCTTTGCTTAGTTGTCCATCTAGTGGAATTCATCTCCCCTCTGGTTCTAGTATTTATTTCTTTTTTCTTCTTTGTGTTTTATTTATTTAAGTATTTTCTCTAGTACTGGCTTAGTAGTCATGAATTCTTTCAGTTTCTGCTTGTCTTTGAATGTTTTTATTTCTCCATCATTTTGAATGATTTCTTTGCTGATATAGCAGTCTTATATGGAAGTTGTTTTATTCCAGAGGCTGGAGTACATCATACCAGTCCCTACTGGCTTTCATGACTTGGATTGAGAATTACAGGCTGATTCTTATTGTTTTGCCCCAGAATATCATCTGTTCATTATTATTATTATTATTATTATTATTATTATTATTATTATTATTATTATTTGTGGTACTGGGGATTGAATCCAAGGGTATTCTGCTTCCAAGCTACACCCCCAATCCTATTTTATTTTTATTTTGAAACAGGGTTTCACTGGGTTGATCAGTCTCTCTGCTTACTAAGGCTGTCCTCAAATCTGTGATCTTCCTGTCTCAGCCTCCCAAGTACTGGTATTACAAGCATGTGCCATCATGTCCAGCTGTCATATGTTCTTTTCTCAATGCATTTAAGATTCTTTCCTTGGCCTCTATGTAAGTCATTTTGATTAATATGTGGCATGGATAAGTTCTTTCATCTTGTCTTGCTGGTGTTTTGAATATCTCCTGTATGTTTATGTCTAAGTCTTTTCTATGTTTCAGTAATTCTCTGATATTATTTCTCTGAGGAGGTCTCTAATGTTCTTTATTTGTGCTTCTAAACATTCTTCAATGCCTATTATCCATAAGTTAGGTCATTTTTATATTATCCCACATTTCTAAGATGCTCTGGTCCTGTTGTCCTTTGTTTTCTCTATATTACTGACCCTAGGCCCTACCCACTGGAGTGTCCCTAGGGACTGTCTGCTAATTGATGTTTCTGCTGTATCTGACAGTAGCCCTTTCCCCTACCTGTCCAGCGATGATTCGCCAACTCACAGACCTTGAGGGTTTGTTAATTGCCATGCAAGTCCCTGCAGTCTATCAGGCTCCTGATTAGATTGTTTGTAAACACATGATCTTGGTAAGTACTGCTAGAAGCTATGAGTTCACTGGGTGATTTGGCTAGTTGGTCTATAGATTCACAGTAGTCTTGATGAGGCAGGATATAGCCACTGGAGTCCCTACAGGAATGTTCTGTCATGTTTTGGTATGAGTTCAGCTGCAGCCACCAGAACTGGTTTGGCTGGGCAGTTTGAGGAGTCTCAGTGTTGAGGTATTGGGGTGTGGAGAGAAGAATACAATTGCTTTTGGTGATAGTTCTCTGCAATCACTGGCTCAACAGGACCCTGCTTTTTGTTTTTTGTTTTGCTGGAGTTTGTCTCTGAGAACCACCAGATCCTGGCAACTGCCATCCCTGGCATGAGGTCACTAAGATGTCACCTCCTCTGTTTTCTGCTCACCAGATGAGCTGTATGGGGCTCTTTTCAGTCCTCTGCTTTCTGTGCTATGTCCATTTTGACCACATTTCAAATGTCTTTCTTTTGTTGAGTTCAGACTGTTTTTCTTCTCTTGCAAAGAAGCAGTTTTCCTACTGGTTGAGTTCTGAGCCTCAGAACAACTGAAATGTGCTGTCTTCCTCTATTCTGCCATCTTTAATCTCCCTCTCATTAATTACCTTTAGATTCTGCTTATGGTTTGCTTTGCTTTAAGAAGTTTTAGAATTGTTCATATATGTGCATATATGTCTGCATTTGGTCTGTATATCAAATTGCATTATAGTGCATAGTAGGAATGCAATAAATCTCTGCTAATGAAATTGAATTAAAATCTACATAAAATAAGAGAAACTTCTTTCTGAAGAATAGTCTCATTTTTATTATTATTATTTTTTACTTCTCTGGGATTAACTTATGTGAATTCAAAGTATTTTTAGGCATTAAATAACTGAAATTAAATAAGAACACAATTGGTATATATTGAACAAAATATTTAAAACCATTTTTCCAACAAATAACTTTATACTTAAAGATAGTAAAAATATACACTATGATTGTGTTCTATCACTTTCCCCTTTTATATGCTCTCATTTCCTGTATGTGGTGTCATTTTAAAGTCTGCTAATGCCTTTTTTCCATTTGCAAGCATATGATTTTTGAATACTTATAAATTGTTCATTTCTTAAATTTTTAAAAATACTCTTGTTGCTACATCATAGTGATTTCTAAGTGATGCAAACCTACATGCACATATCACTTGATGTATTTCCCTCTGCACTGTTCCTTCCCATACATTTAGTGAGATTGGTAGTAATAACTTCATATATGGACAAAAAATTATTTGACTATTTCTTTCCTCAATACTCCTTTCTCCTCATCTCCCACCCCAATCCATTTCTGCTATTCTACTTGTCACTTTCTTTGTTTATATGAAGTACATTTTGTTTTCTATTTTATCTCTAGATTCCACATATGACAGAAAACATAAAACCTTTGAATTTCTGAGTCTGAGTGATTTCACTTAGCATAATATTCTCTAGCTCCATACATTTTCCTGCAAATGACATAATTTTTTTCTTCTTTATGGCTGACTGAAAGTCCATTGTATGTATATAGCACATTTCCTAAACTCACTCAACTGTTGACAGATATCTAGGTTGGTTCCATAATTTGGTCTTTGTGAATTGTGCATCAATAAACATGGGTATGAATGTATCAATATAGTGTTCTGATTTTAATTTTTTGGTGAATATTTGAAGGAGTGATGTAGCTGGGTCATATGGTGATTGCATTCCTACTCTTTTGAGGAACCTCCATACTGATCTCGATAGTGGCTGTATCAATTTACAATCCCACCAACAATGTATAAGAGTTCCTATTTCCCCACACCTTGCCAGCACTAACTAGAGGTAGAACATTGTTAAGATTACCTTAGAAAAATCCACTACTTGTGCTTTTGGTGATATTCTCTTGGTATTTTCTTACAGTTTATAGAGTTAATGGGAGGACTAAATAATGCCCATCTTTAGACTTCAGGTTCCAGGGTAACAGCTACTGCTGAAGGCTGGGATGATGGGCAGAGACCGTCTTTTTTTTGTCCAGATTATTGACTGCTTTGGCCTATAGGTCATTGCCATGTCAAACTGCAAAGCTGGCTCTGAAATTTCAAAGCTTCATCTTTAGTTCTCAAATGCTTTTGCTGGAATTATGTATTCTTCTAGCACTAGTGCATATTTGGTACTTCCTCAAATACTTTTATAAATGCTTTATGCTTATTGTTATTTCATCTTAATCGTCACCATAATCCTATAATTTAAGTGTATTTATTGCCTGAGGATCAGAAAGTTGGGCGGTATAGCCATTAAGAGTCAGAGCTGGTATTCAGGCAAAATTCTTTCTCAGCAGGGAGTGAAATTTCTTACCAGGGACCAACCACAGAAACACTTTCAAGAGAAATCAGTCAAAGTAACAAGTTTCTTGGAGGTGAACCTACATTTAAAAATCACATTTTCAGTTATAGTAAGCTATTCATGAATGAAACGCCAGTAAACTTAGTCTCATGTTTGTAAATGATGGAGATAAATAAAACTTACAAGGGAGCAAAAGCCAAACTAAGATGACAAAGAATCCCCCCATACAAAGCTCTTCCACATATCCTTGGGTGGAATACAATGCACAGACATCATTTCTTCTCTTCATGATATGCTTTTGTTAACAAAATGTACTATGCATCTGAATTAGGCTTTGTATTTAGAGACAAATCACAAAAATCTAAGTGCAAGTATTACAAGAGCAAAATGATAAACTCCCAGAATAATTTCATTAGCAAATAAATGACACTTGAATGAAGATAATATCACAGTGAAATAAATGCACTTCTGTATTATCCTTCATGACTGATTTTACTTTTCTTCAATGAAGATGAAATCAGAGGGGCCTGTTTTAATCTTTTGCATCTGCCTTCCCAACCATGTCAAATACTCTCAACTGTTGGATTCATCAGTCCAAATATAGTTTGGAGTAGTTGTTCATTTTAGCACTTACAAGCTGACAGAGATAAGCCTGTCACTAAATATGAATCAGAACTCCTTTTTCTTTATACTCCCTTCCCCCATTGCAGCTGTTGTCTCTGAAACCTCAAGGCATTCAGGATCTCTCTTGCTCTAATTCACCTCTCTACATAGTAAGCTGGTTTCATGTTAGAAAGCACAAAAAGCTATGTCTAAAATATTGTAAGTAGAATGGACTTATAGTACCTACTAAATATTTTCATTAATAATAAGGTATAAAACATGTCTTGAATCACCCTCAAATCCCTAATCTTTGTTTTTTAAACAATATAAGTGGCCCATGAAACATGACAGGCAAGAGAAAAAATACAATCTTCTAGAGAATGAAATTAAGGAGAAAATTTTCTTTTGTAGTAGATTTTAAACCCAGATTGGTCACTATAAGCCACCTTTTTTTGTTTAACTTTTCATTGTTATTGTTTTTAAGGCTCCTTATTTAGTAAATGGTAATTTTGAATGTCTTATAATAAAATACATATTACTAAGGTTTACATAAGAAAATTGAGCAACTCTTCATTTTTAAATGTAGTAGGAATTCTGTTACCTAGACTTGCAATTCCACAAAATTTCTGTAGCCAAAAAGCAAGTAACTTTGGATATGCATTCTTTTATTATCAGCAAATATTTGCTGAAGACCTATTAAGTTCAAAGAAGGATGGCATAGTTATTTATGTTTGCTGTGCACATATTTATTTTATATAAATTTATTTTTAGAAAAATAAAAACTCTCCTGGAAGAGATACCCCATCTTTTCTAAAGAAGCAGAAGAAAAAAAAAATTCTACTTTCTCATCCACAGTTGAAAAGTTGGTAAATAGATTCCCATGAAGCTATGCTTGGCTAGTGAGCAAAGCATCCACATGGGAAGTCAAAAGATAGAAAAAAAAAATTTGAATTAGACAGAGGTAATTACTTTGATCATCAACGAAATGCAGAGTCTTATTAGCCACTTTATCAACTTATCTCTCCATTTCTTTTAGTCATTATTTTGAGCTCCTATAGTTGTAAAAGTCTTAATAACAATTTAGTTTCTTTCATGACTTATTTTGCCACATTCATACAATGTCAGTTGGTGATGTAGAGAAAACTATATAATTATTTACAACACCACACCTCCAGACCCCCTACTAAGTACTAAAACTCAGTAATATTTGGTATTATGAAAGCTATCTTTAGTTCCTTTTGGAAACCAATTTAATTTCCTCTATTCTTTGAAGCAGATGTAAAAAGACTTTTATTGGTGCATTATAGTCTCACATCATAATGCAGTTCATAGTAGGAGTGACATCCATGCACACAGTAGTTGGTGGGCTTTCCCTGGTCTCTCTCCCCACTCCTTCCCTTCCTCCTACAGGGTATAGAGATTGACAATGGTATTCTCACATATGTTCTTTAAATAGATATCTGACACATTTAAAAATGTCTGAAGCCAATCAATGTTCATTCATATATTTATCAGAATTTTATAGGTGCTATAGATAATACAAATAAATAATTAGCAAATCAGTATATAAGTATAAACTATATAATTATATATTTCTATTATATTAATTATAAAAGTTTAATTGTTTTATAGGGGTTTTCACAAATAATTATAAGAGATTATAAAGTTTTTCAAAATAAAATTCAAAAATTTACATTTGTATGATGCTCTATTTCTTCTAAACTATTTTATGAGTCTGCAACCTTTAAGGTAGGGTTAAGGAGAGAGGGGACAACATTATAGTCCCAAATAGGAATCTCCATTGGGTTCCTTTAATAGAAATGTCAGTCTGAGATTTTTGGATCCATTCATTTCACTTCCAAGACTGACCTGGGTATTTGAAATAGAAGCTTGGTTACAAAGCATTACTTCTTGGGAGAGGAATTTGGGGAGCTTCTGCATCAAATGCAAAAAAGCCATAAGTTCACACTCTACACATGCTCCAGCATGTGCAGTAACTAAGGGGCCTGGCAGAATACATCTAGGAGGGGCTGTAACTTTGAGATTGCAGAAGCAGGTTGGAGACTTCAGTGATTCTGCAGAACCAGTGGGACTGCCTGTATTTCATCACTGACATATCTACCTGTCCTTAGCACTCTGATACAAGTGTATCTTATCACTAACTCACCTGTCCCTAGCTATAGTCGCAGCTCAGCACTCACTCACCAAGCCCTAGCACCTTATTTTTCTCTATAAATCCTGAGTTTTTAAGATGAGGGTCATCTTGCAACATTTTGCTTTACATATCAAAACTGGACATTTACCTTTTCTCTTTACTTTTGCAATTTTCCCATAATAACTAATATCCACCCCAACCTTTAAAATTCAGATAACCTCAAGGTAGATAAGAAGTCTTATGCCAACTAAAGAAAAGTCTAATTATATAAAATGTCAAAGGAGATAAAGTACATTGTTGTAGTTTGGGACATTATCACTGTTACAATTGGATAAGACCAACATTCAATTTTTGGTATTATAACAATCATGTATCATAGCTGATTCTTAGAAAAGCCTCTTGTCAAATCTACAAATGGGAGATCACAAAACTACTGTGGAAGAATTAGTTAAAACCAGCCAGAATAAGCATTTAAACTTCTCACCCCAGCGAAAATTGGACAAGAAGAAGTTGTAAACTATTACCTTTGGGAGACACCTATGCAATTGCAAGGTTATAGGGAGGATTTAAGGTCATTTTCTTGGCTATGGGCCTTGACCAGTTTCAGTAGAAATAGTCTAGCACCATTCTAAGGACATGGTAACTGTTCAAAAGCAATTGTTCAATAAATTAAAGAATTAGAAAATTTATTTATCTCTAAGAGAAATATAGTTTGAAAACTTGAATTTCTAATGAAATAACATGTCCCTGTTACACAAGCCTCATGCGTTGAAGCAATTGTTCTGGTGTTAATAGTAAGTGTTGCTCAATGCAACATTCATATACTGATTTTTAAAAATATTTTAATTTGCATAGTTGTTTATGAGTGAAAATTCTTCATAAAGTTTGAACTTATCAATCTTATCACAGCTAATAACTGATGAAATTTCTGTAGATAATCTTCAAATGATCTGTCATCTAGAGTGATTAATAATTGTTTTATCTAAAATTGCTGTTTTTCCTAATTTTTGTTTTAGTTTATGGGCACCCATTTTGAGAATTTTATAGGTAAGTTATTATTAAGTTATGTGTTAAAATGATGTGTTATTGTTGAAATTAAATTCTATTCCTGGACATAGTTACTCATACTGACTTCAAGAACTAACTATTCACTGGAAGATATTATCTAAAACTACACCTGATTGCATAGACTTGATTATAACATGTAAAGTATAACAAAGAACTCTACTTAGAAATTATCAACATATTAGGCATAACCTATTAAATCGTCAACTTTGTTAAGGAATGAGTAAGAAGGACTGTCAAAAGTCTGTGCTAAATGTGAGAGACTATTTTGGTGTGTTGGTTATAGTAGGGGTTTTAAAAATGATTTAAGGTGCTTCTCATTTAATCTAATTTAACTTTAAACCACTTTATCCCTGCTGACTTTCCAAAGAATGTTTCAGATGCAAGGGGTTATGTGTTTAACTCAACTCAGTGTAAAGAATTTTAACTGTACTTAGGTAAACATTCATTTTGAATAGTTTGTACAGATTATCAAGGATATATAAAAGCCAAATATCAGAAAAGAATGAGCTTATTGTCCAACTACTATACTTCAATAATCACACCAATAGTAATGCTGAATTTTTAAAGAAAGATGTTTCTATTTAAATTTAACTGAAGATATAAATATACATGCCATAATATAGATAAAAATCTATTTTATATTTTCATGTTATATTCTATTAAATATTAATTATTTCCTTTATGGAATAAGATAGATTTCTGATCTTTAACTAATATGAAGGGTCTTGGGTTATAAATGTACAGAAGGATGGTCCAGGAAATAAACTAGTATGACATTGTTTTCAAGAAATATTTCTTTAAAAAGTTCTACTACCAAATTAACAGAATGAATTATCACATACGTTTTGAAGACCAGAAAGAACATAATAGCATATCTGTTGAAGATTCACCTGATATTTTTGTACTTTTAAGTAAAAAAAAACCCTTCCAAAAAAGTGCTAGCAAAATATTTTTAGTAAAAAAAAAAATGTATGTTTGGAGTTTTCTTTTTGAAAAGAACACTGAAAGAATACTGAAATCTAAATTTATTATTTTTCACTTTTGATTCCATGCTGAAATGTGGATTCTACTTTACTTTCTGGCAAGAGTTTCCTCCATAATTGATTATCGTTAAAAATTTGCTTTTCTGCTATTTTATGAAACATATTTCTAGATTTTATTCTTGGAAATGAACATAAAATAAGGGCTCCATCTACACATAGGATCACTGTTCATCTCTTATTCTCAGTGCACTGATCCTGTATGTCCCCTTTACTGATTTGAAAGTTTACACTGTTTTATTCATATCCCATTACCTCACACCAGCTTTTCTTCTTAAGTAGGCATCCATCAGACTTTTATTTGCACAGATCTCACATAGCTTTATTTTTATATTTGGGAAAGTGTAGTAATAGAAGCTACTGCCCATTCATTCTTGCTATATTCCAATCCTTTTACTGGATGATTTTCATATATTATTCCATCTGTTCCTCCCCATGACACGTCAGGCAGATTTTATGTCCATGAAGATCACTCAGCTCCAGAGTAGCAGACATAAAAGGAGAACTTGAACCCCAGTACCACACTCTACCTCTGGTGTGTGTGTGTGGGGGGATTCTACCTGTGAGCCACACCCCTAGCCCTATTTTATTTTAATTTTATTTCTTTATTTTGAAACAGGATCTCACTAAGTTATGGAGAGCCTCACTGAGTAGCTGAGGCTGGCTGCGAACTTGTGATCCTCCTGTCACAGCCTTCTAAGTACTGGGATTATAAAGGTGTATCCCCACATGCGGCCTCATCAAACTTTTCTAGAATATACTATCTTATAATCTAAACATGAAGTAAGTTTTGTGCAAAAAATAATTCTCATTTACTTTTTTATTCAATATGCAAATGCTTTATAGTAAAAGATGCTATTTCATTATTAAAACCCTTCATTAAAATCATGACATTGACATTTTAAAAACAAATGCCAAAATTATATCAATTTATACAGAAACAAGTATATCAGATTTTAATATTATAATAGAAAGATTTCAAAATAAAATCATATTAAGTGCCTAAAATCACAGAAAGGTAAGAGTTAAATATCACTTTCCTCTCCTTATAGGCAAATATGATTAGGAAAATCATCATAAGCTCAAAACCTATTCCCACTTTCTAGAATATTTGATTATTGAACAATGAAATAAAATATCAGAGAAACCCAATTATTTAGGGAAATATCCCATAAAAAATGGCTGTGGCAATCTTAATAGCTATTGTGTTAGGGCTTGGCTATGGAATGTCCCCCCAGAGAAGATCACATATTGTATTGGCAATGCAACAAGCCTCTGAGGTGGGCACAGATGAAGGAGTCAGGTGGCTGGGTTCAGGCCTTGAGGACTATGTCTATCTCAGCCCCCTTGGGGCTTCCAGCCACCATGAGTGAAGGGTTTTTTTCTGTCAATCCCTGCTGCTGTGATGTTTGTCTTGGAATTGGTCACTCATGGACTGAACCTCTGACATAAACTTCTCCTCCTCCAAGTTATTCTTGTCAAGTATTTTGGTCACAGTGATGAAAAAGTTGACTAATACATATGGCGTTTAGAATGTTTAAGTTTTATTTCACTTCACTATAGACAGATTTGCTCTTGTTAACAACACATTAGGTTCTCTAATGTGATTTTTTTGGTTATTCTCTAGTTATTTTATTCATTTAAGTACCACAAAATTATTATTATCTGAGTCTAGTTACTTGTTATAACAAAGTTACAGAAATTGATTTTTAAAAAAAGAATAGCTTTCAAACTCCATCACCTTGTCTATTTTTAGGATAGAGAAATGTTTGGTTTGGAAACAGCACTTATTTTACTATAATCAATTCAGGTTGCCTGAACTCAGCATCAAAGGAGGAATCCTATGGATTATTAATTAAAGAAATCACTCCCAACCATCACAGGTCACTGGATCCCCTGGGAATTGTTGCTGTTTACCTTTGAGAAGCGGGTGCTATCTTGACCTGGGGCTGCTCTCCCCAGTGCTGAGCTATGGCACTCAGGTCTCCTTCTCCTTAGAGACCTTGCCTGTCACACCGTCTCTTCCTTTTTACCATTCTAAACTCACCTTGTTCATTCTGGCTGAGTCTCACCCCAATCCAGTTTCTGACCACTCATTGTCAACAATGTGTTACAAAGGATTTGGCTGGCTCCTGTGTCCACAGAGTGTGGAAACCTCAGGGAGGCCCATTTATATTTCAGTGCAAACTCATCATCTGTGGCCTCCACTTTTAAACTCTCTGTCTTTTATAATAAGAAAATTATTTTAGCTTATTCCATCATATTATTCAAATCATTCCAAGTGAAGAAAATACCGTGGTTGAAAATTCAATGGCAGAAATCTTTTTTGTCTTAGTATGTGGCTTTTCTTTATAGAGCATTTAACTTTTGAATTTGAAAGTAAAAAAATATGATTTTATTTTTTTAAAATGTCTGAACAGGCAAAAGTTGTTCAAACATTATTATTTTATACAATAAATGTTTGAAACAATGTATGGAACTTTAAATTATTTTTTCTTTCATTAAATTTGAAGCACAATTACTCAAATAGTACTAATGTTTATAATATTGCATATTCTTTATTTATAGCCCATGTTTTTTATGGCCTCAGAATTTTTAGATTTGTAGAGGCAGAAGTATTTCAGGCTAGCCACATTTCACATACAAAGACACTGAGGGCCATAAATTCAAAGATATGTTGTCTTTTTTTTTTTTTTTCTACTTTTAGTAAGGACTAAGAATAGAATCATTATGCTGTTATCTATATCAATATTTCCCTTTGATCTATTGAAATTTATCAGTACTACACTGGCTGCACATATCATACACCTGATTAGAAGCCACTAATCATCAACTTAATAAATAATTTTTTATTTGTTTATTTCCTTAACTAACTACTAAAATAATATGGTTGAGTTTGTTTCCCCTTTGCTGTGTGTTTTCCTTTTGACATCAATTATCACTTATTCTTCCTTTATTTTATCTTCAAGCATTGTCTATTATTCCATTTTATCTATTTTATTAGCAATTTAGGTATATTTTAAAATAACCTTGGAATTTAACCCAGGGGCATTCTACCTCTTACTATACTCCCCCCCTTTCATTTTTTATTTTGAAACAGTATCTCACTAAGTTGTTGAAGATGGCCTCAATCCTGCAATCCTCTTGTCTAAGCCTCCTAAGTACTGGGAATACAGGCATATACCACTGCATCCAGCTTAAAATAACTTTTAACTGCTTGCTCTAGATATTTCATCATATATTCTTAATTTACTATAAGCTAACTTGAGTTATTATCTTCCTAATTAACATCCATGGTAGATATAATAGTGTACTTCCATGTTTTCACCCAATGCCTTTGTGATATTGCAATACATTTTACATCTATGGATGTTGTAAACCTCACAGTATTCTGCTGTTATTTTCTATTTGAAGTCAGTAGTTTTTTTTCTTTTTTTGCTGTACTGGGGATTGAACTCAGGGGCGTTCTACCTCCGAGCTATACCCCTGCCCTATTTTTTATTTTTTATTTTGAAACCGAGTCTCACTAAGTTGCGGAGTGCCTCACTAGGTAGCTGAGGCTGGCCGCGAACCCAGATCCTCCTGTCTCAGCCTCCCAAATGCTGGGATTACAAGCGTGCGCCACCACGCCTGGCTATCAGTAGTCTTTTAATATTTAAAAATCAGTTCCTTATATGTAATTATGCCTTACCTCTTTCAATATCATTCATTCACTCCCCTAGTTCAGAGTGACAATTTAGGAATTTCCCTTGCTTAAGTATGTCTTCAATCTCTTCATAAAAACAATTAAAAATTTTTTTGGCCTGAAAATATATTTTTTTGCCTATCTTTTTGAAGGATGTTTTTGCTCAGTATAGTATTCTAGGAGTTTTTTTTTTTTTTTTTTTCTTACATTGCTTCAAAGATGCCATTTTATTATTCTCTGGTTTCTTTTGTCTTTTATCAAGTTCAACTATCATCCTTACTGATATTCTCCTGATCATAGCATGTTCTGTATCCTGGCCACTTTTAAGATTTTTATCTTTCCAGCATGTTGACTGTGTTATATCCAGCTGTGAATATCTTTACATTTATTCTGCTTAGTTTTCATTGATCTCTCTTGAACTGTGGGAAGATATCTATAACTGATTTTGGAAAATTATATTAGTGCTATCTTTTCAAATATTTCTTCTCCAGTCTCTCTTTATTTCCATATGGGAATCTAATTAAAAATATGTTATGATATATATTAGGATGTTTCAGAGTGATAGGCACCTATCTCATGCTGTTTTTTCTTTTTCTTACTTTTTATTATTTTTGCCTCCATCCAAGCTACAACTTGGATAATTTATCCTGGCTTGTGTGTGTGTGTTTTTTTGTTTTTTTTTTTTTTTTGCTATGTCCAGTCTACTGTTCAGTTTATCCAATAAGTTTTTAATATCAGGCATTTGCCTATTTTAGTAAAAAAGGATAGAACACAAACTTATGAAGCAATGCCTTTGTTAGTATATGAGCAGATTTACATGGAATAAAACTGCAAGCTCTGCCTCACACAGGGCCTGGTAGTCGATGATGGGTTTGATTTTCTCAGGGCAATATCAACCTAAGACAGGGCTTGTTGAATAACTCATCGAGACCGCATGACAGCACCTGGTAGGAAACGACCTAAGACAGGCACAGTCCTTTGTGCATTTTAAAATAAAAACGGGGGTGTTGTGGGAGCCCAGCTGGGCCCTTTCCCTCCTGGCAGTTGCTATCTGCATATATGAGTAATTATACTGATTATTCTGCTATGGCTACTTTGACATCTTGAAATCTGGTAATTGCTCCTAGGATGCATAGATGAAAGACCCTCCTACTTCTTAGTAAATATATGACTCTAAAGGTTTATGGTTTTAAGACTCTAGAAAGTTTGCTCTGACAATGATTGATATGTCGTAATGTATATGTAATCCTGTTGTATGCAAGAAATGTATAAAACATCTGTGCTGAATAATAAAAATTAAAAAAAAAACAAAATTCAAATAGCATTAGCAGTAATCAAGAGAATATAAGGGAATCATATACTAAAGAGAAAAATTAAATATACCAAAATAAGCTTATCCAGAAATATGTATTTATGAAGATAAAAGCAAATCTATAAGGATAAAAGAGAAGCTTCAGAAACATGGAATAATTTTGACTATAAGAACAAAAAAATAAGATATCTTTTATCCTAATATAACTTTTAGAGTTAATCAAATTCCAAAAAAAATTCCGTGGAACTTTTTTGGGGAACTTTCCAGGTTGATTTTAATGTTGATCTGTAATAATAATATATGCCTTGACAAAAGATAATTGGGATAAATAATAAACAGGACATGTCTAGAATACCAACTATGGTTAAGTTAGATAATATAAATGTCTTAGTTCATTTTTCATTACTATGACAAAATACCTGAGGTTAGTACTTTTTATGAAAAGAGGATTGTTTAGCTTATAGTTCTAGAGGTTTATAAGCACGCTGCTGGCATCTGCTTGCCTCTGGTGGGAGAGGTACCTCAAGAGAGATGGTACCATAGGAGTGGGAGCAGAAGAGGGTTTCAGGGGAGGAGTTGAACTTGCTTGTAACAATGCTTTCTCCTAGCAACAAATCTAGTCCCAAGAGAAATCCATGAATCCCTTCTTGTGGAACCCCATGACCTTATCATGGTCCACTAGGACCCAACTTAAAGCTCTACCAGCTCAATATTGTTGCTTTGGGGACCAAGCTTTCAGCATGTGAACTTTTGTGGCATATATTTAAACCATATCCAAACCATGTACACATATGTATATAATCACATATGCACTCAAACTACCACATACACACAGGGTGGATTGAAATTAACCAAAAAAGTAGTGAAAATTTACAAAATCAAATTTAAAAGGAGGAAAATCAGACAGAGCAACACATCAGACACATGGAGCAACTGTTCCTCTGGGGCTGCTGTTAATTCTTAGGTGGTTGAAGGGCTGAGAAGCAGCAAAGAACTAATGATAGTATCATATATCATAAAAAAAAATCAGGACAATGAGAAAATTAGAGCATATAAATAAAGGGGAAAAAGAGTCACGTAGAAATAGACCCAAAAGGGAACTGGATAATAGTGTTAGCTGATGCAGGATTTAAATATGCTAAATAAAGGATATAGAAGAGAAAACCGAGAACTTCCTAGAGAAGTAGAAAATATAATTGGATAGAAAAAATCTAATAAAAAACTTAAGGCTTATGAAGATAATTTAACAGTGTATTAGCCAATGCTCGTGAGGCATTAAACTGGATAACAGGGCCGGAAAAACAGAGAGAAGTAAGCATAGTATTTGAAGAAGAATAGTTTTTTTAAAAAATGTAAGAGAAATGCTCCAGCAATGAGATTAACTTATATGTAATAGAGTTGAGAATTGTTTAACCTTGCTTTTAATTTTGGTAATTTTGTATACCTAACTTTTAATGATTAATCACTGATCCTATCATCCCAGTTGCTATCTGTGAGCCCAGTGCCAGTCCAGGATATGAAGGAGAACTTTCACTGAATTTTTTTAATGATGCTAACATCCTTCTCACTAGTGCCTTAATTGGGACATAATCATTTGTGATGTTTTATGACTTATATTGCATATTTACTCCAATGCAACCACTTCTCCTACTACTGGGTATGAGTGGTTACTTTTTCCATGTTTCTCAGAGCCATTTTAGTAGCCTATTTGTAACAGCTATTTGACAAGGTATTGGATGAGAATTCTTCCAAATTTCTCTCCTACACAATCTAGTGTTACAACTCTTTGAACCCAGAATCTAATCCCATGGCTTAATACCACAGTTCTGAACAGAATATGTTGTCTAGGCCTTGTAGATCTGTTGAAGTATGGATCCTTTTTTTTGACAGGCTCAGATGTTCCCAGATGAGTTGTGATTTAACCTTAGTTACTCTCCTAGTAGCCAAGAGGGGAGGAGGAGATAGGTCCTGAGTGGAGATGCCTTGGAAATGTCTTCACTCAGGTGTGAGTACCAGGCCATATGAGTCTACTGCTGACGGCGTAGATGGATCAGGGGAATCCAGAGATTAAAAAAATTGGGGTTCCTATTTTTTTGTAGGTCCCAGCCTTGACATGCCTTGTCTTGGCTGTTGCAGTTGGATCTTCACTACTTATACAATTTAGTCCTGTCCCTGATTTTCAGCTTCCTCTGTAATCCAAACTGTAAGGGACAAGAACTCTCTGTTTACAATGAACTCCCTTGTTTTTTTAAAATTTAGCTTTTGATTGTGGATTAATTACTCTCAGCTTCCTAAAAAACAAACAAAAAACTTTGTCCAAAATTTCAATTGAAATTAACAGTAACCTCCTAATTTGTTTTTGTAGATGAAATTTCCTGTTTCTTGAGTGCTGGATCTCTTCAACAAAAGCATTACCTTCTACTAGGATACCATTTTAGTTCGATATCTTTGAAAGTTCAATAATTGAACCTCTACCCATTAGAGGCTCATTAGAGGTCTAACCATGTCTTCTACATTACAGATAGACATCTCATTGCTAGCTTGCTGTCAGATGATCCAGTTCCAAAGTCCCATTTTCCTGGCTACTTTCTTGGAGGACTCCTGGCTTCCACTGTCACAATTCAGGTTTTCTGGAAGCAGACGCTGAGTAGAGATGATCATATAGTGGGTTTGTTGGGGAATGTGTGCTAGCATCAACAGCTGTAGGAAAAATGGAAAGAAGGAAAATTGGTCAGAAGGGAAAGTTGATGTCTAATGAATTCTCCACAGAAATCTTAGCCTCCAAATCCTGAGGAGGATTTGACAAATGAGATGATACTTTGAAACTTTACCAAGCTGGGATAAGGAAACCAGGCCTTGACATTCCTGTGTACATCAGTTACTGACATAGGTAACTCCAAGAAGGTTTCTGAAGGAGGCTGATAGCTAAGAGCTCTCTGCCTATAGCCCACTCTGGAGCTGAGGTACTAAGACCTTCATATATGAAGAGGGATTTGGGTAGCATTTTATAGCATCTACTACACTGAGAGAAATTGATAAAACAAGCAGAAAACAAAGTCAGGAGGGATATAGAAGATTGGAATGACATGATTAACACTATTGATCTAATTGATATCAATAAAGCAGTGCACGTAACAACTGCAGAACAAACATTTTTTTCAAGTGCTTTCAGAACATTTACTCATATTGATTTAACCATATTGCTTAAATGCTGGGCAATGAGGCACATTTTTACAAATTTCAAAGCACTGAAATACAAGTTTGTGTAAATTTTACAGGACTAAAATTATACAGAGTATGTTCTCTGACCACAGTGGAATTATATAGAAATTAAAAACATAATTATAACAAAAAATTATCCACATATCAAGATATTGAATATACACATCTAAATAATTTATGGATTGAGGAATGGATTATATAAAATTAGAAATTATTTGTATTTTGTACTGAATATAATGAAAATATGATATCTCCTAACTTGTAGAACACCCCTAAAACTATTTTGGGGGAAATTTTTAGCTTTAAATTTAAATAGGAAAAATGTGTAACAAAGTACCCATCTCCAGCGGTTAGGAAAAAAAAGAGTAAATTAAATTTAACCTTAGTGATGGTAAAACTGTATTTATATTAAATGTAGCCATTTTGCCTTATAAGGATATATACTGAGATATTTATAGATAAATATGATTCCTTGGACTTGCTATAAATGACTCACAGGGTTAGGGAGAGTAGTTTTGATAAAAGCTAGGGATATTTAGATGACACAACATAGGCCACATTTAAACTGGTTGGTGGGGACATGGGACTTACAGTGTTCTCTATATATGTTTAAACTTTTTCATAATATAAAGATGAAATCATACAAATCCAATTCTTCAATTTTATTTTATTTTTAATTAGTTTTATTTCCTGATTTTTTCACTTACATCCACATTTCTAAGTGTCTTTTGGAAATGTATCATTTGGAGTACCATTTGATTCTAAGAGACTCTTGAATCAAGTATTATACAATATAAAGTATGAGTCAACAGATTTAATAAAAAAATAATTATTCAATATAAGTTGAAAGAGGTAAATCAGTAGACACTGAAGATGGAACTTATCTTTTATGGTAGAAAAGAGCATTTTGAAGACAATATGGAGCCACATATTCACAGTTCTGTTAGGATGATAGTACTCAGTCCTTTTACTCTTCACTTTGAAAAAGTGGAGCCAGTACGGTATTCTGTTCTGACTTGATGCTTTTTATGTACATACAACTTGCTTTACTCTCCTCATTCAAAATGCTTGTTTTCCTTGTTCCTTCTTTTTAATGCAATCTATTTTTAAGTGAAATATCTTTAATTCTTCAATTTTAATAAGACAAAAACATTAAAAGAAAAATGTCAAAGGCACAACTATGTAGTTAAATTACAAGGCATAGTAATGGAGCAATAAAAATCATACTTGAGGTAAAATATTTTTTTCTTTTATTTTATTATTTTTCAGCACGGATTTGTATACGTTTCTTGAGTACAACAGGGTTACATAGACATTTATGACATATCAATCATTGTCAGAACACAGATAGCACCACTTTTTCATTTTACATGTATAGCCCACATTCTTAACATAGCCTGGTCAAGCAAATTTTCTAGAGTCGTAAAACCAGAGTGCTTTAGGGTCATATATTTACTTTCTAAGAAGTGGGTTGTGAGGTAAAAGCATTTTGTGAGAAACTAGCCATAATTCACTTTTACTGGAATGAACCAGGGGCCTTAATAAGCAGTTTATAGTAGGTTGCGTTTTTGTTTGGATATGAAGGGTTCTGTGTTGAAGATTTGATCCCTACTGCAGCAGTGCTCAGAGGTGGAGCTTTGGGGGTAAAAATCTTTGGATCATAAGGGCTTTGATCTCATCAGTGGCTTAATCCATTGATATCTGAATGGGCTCCTGCGTAGGAGAAACTATGGATGACTGGACATAGTTGGAGGAAGTAGGTCACTGAGGTGTGCCTTGGAAGGGTATTTCTTCTTTCTGGCGTTTCTCTCCATCTCTGTCTCTCTTTGCTTCCCGGTTGTCATGGGTGAGCTGAGCAGCATTCCTCTGCCACACCCTCCTTCCATGATTTTTCTGCCTTACTTCAAACCAATGGAGTCAGCTAACCATGGATTAAAACCTATGAAGCCAACAGCCAAAATAAATTTTTACTCTTCTAAGTTGATTTTTTTTTTCCCACTTATTTGTCACGGCAACAGAAAGCTGGCTAACAAGAATACCCTCTGAGGCTGATCAGAATGCTCATGCTCATTCTCACAGTTGTTCAAGATCCAGGCGGTACTTGACTCAGGATTGTGCAGATTTGAAACAAGCTATAACACCTACTGCAATAGTATATTTTAACTATTCTACGATAAGATAGGTTTTGGGGGGTTGGTAATTTTTAAAAATCAAAACATTATATTTAGATACTTTAAGATATTTTTTATTGAATTAAAATAACATCTTATTTTTTATATGTGAAAGCATATGTCTCTTTCAATTTTAAATATTTCAATAAAAGCCACAAAGCATAGAGGTAAGAAAGGCACACAAATATGTTAAAGAGAAGCTATAATTCCAAGAATTAATAACTATCCCAACATAAACATTTTCTTCCTTGAAATATTTATGATCTAATTTTTAATGTTAAGACTATTCTGTTTGTTATTTTTATGGTCCTTGACTTTGCTTTTACAATGAAAAATAGATTTTCTGATGTATTTTGTGGTTATTTGAATATTTTAGGTATTCCTGAGGCAAATAACCATATGATGCAGTCTTTATAATATTAGTGCATTGAAATGTACTGGATTTCCCTTTGCAACTTCTGCATGATACTTTGTGTAAAGGTGGCATGTCCACCAAAAAGAATTAATTGTTTTTATTCGTTGGATGCAGAGGTCTCTAGGTGATTATGAGATCAAGTTTGTTGATTGTGTTGTTAAATTTTCACTAGCCTAAGCTAAGTTGTAGATTATGTGTATTTTATATTTTATATCTTCTTGATAGATTTTCTTTTTAATGATACCTAGTATCTGTTAAAATTCTGTTATATAGTAGGGAGGTTTGTTGAAATCACTCAGTATTATTGTACTAGTGTCTGAGTATTTATGTCTAATAGTGTTTTTTTATGTAATTAGATATACTTACATTTGGAGCAGACATATTTATTAGTAGTATATCTTCTTCCTGGATTGTTCCCTTTACCAGCATGGAGCGACTATCTTTTACTCTTCTGATTAATTTTGACTTGAAGTCAGTTTTGTTGGCCATGAGAATAGCCACTTCTGCTTTCTTTGGAGGTTTATGGAATATAATTTTTCATCCATTAACTTTCAGCTTATGGATGCCTTTGTCTGAGAGATATTGTTTATCTCTTGAAGACAACATTATAGTTGGGTCTTGTTTTTAATCCAATCTGCTAATCTATGTCTTTTAATTGGAGAGTCTAATCATTTATATTCAGTGTTATTATAGAGGGATGTTTATTATTGCCTGCCATTTTGACTTATTTCTAATGTTTAATTTAATTCTAATTCTTATTTGCTTAATTACTCTTTTAATGAGATTCATCCTTTTCTGAGCTTTTCTTTGTTTTTTGTTTGTTTGTTTTTTTACTACTACTGTGTGTAGAACTTCTTAAAGTACTTCCTGCAATGTTGGCCTAGTAGTCATGATTTTTTTTTAGTTTATGCTTCCCTTGAAAGGCTTTTATTTCTCTTTCAGTTCTGAAGAATAGCTTTGTTGGATATAGCAACCTTGTTTGGCAGTTATTTTCTTATAGATCATTATTTCTTAACACCTCTATATATTTCCAATTAGGTCACCATAGTCATACTAAGAACAATTTGTACAAAGTCAAAATTCTCATTTTTCTTTATCAAACATGTTTATTCTTTATTCCCTAAGTTGATGATTTTACCCCCATTTATATCATATTTAAATCAGAAATCATTATGTAATTCTAGACATCTTCCTCTTTATCACTGATTAGATAACATTTACATCAATTATTATCTCCTTATCAATGATTGTTAAGTCTTTTCCTTCTGCACTTCTTAAATAACTAGTCTTTTCCTGATCTCCACAGTTTTGGTGATAGTTTGAACTTCATACTTTTTGTCCTAGCACAGTTGTTTTCACCTGCTTCTCAGCTCCTTTAAAAGTTATTCTCTGTACAGTGTCAGATATGCATCTGACCATGTCACTCATTCTATTGCTTTTAATTCAGTAATGATTATATACACCACTTAGGATAAAATATAAATTAGATAGCATGCATCTATATAGTCTTTTTAAGGTGGAAGTTAAAGCAATATTTCTTGGAGGAAACTCTGTGTCAAAGACCTTATTTTATCATTTTTATTGTTGCCCATATACTTTCCTCAAGCTGATAGAAATTGGACATATTAATTTTATTAAAAAATTAAAACAATGTTTAGGCAAAATGTACATCTCTATAATGAATGGGACTTAAATCATTGACATCTATTTAATTGGTCTACTTCTTTTGGTAATTTTACATTTCCATTTCTCCTCTAAATCAAATGAGTAAGCATGTCATCCTGCTTACAGGAATGTTTTCCTATAATCCTGACAAATGGCTGTCAGTGTTCCCTCTCAAGTCTCTCTCCCTCTCTCTCCAAAACATGAAGCTAAACAATAATCACAAATCAGAGTGACATAATTTTTTATGGTCACAACACAAAACATCACAAATATACAGAAAATTCTAAACTCTGGCCTGGAAATGAACTACCTAAAATTTATTTTATTCTGAGAGATAAAATGTAGTAATATTTGTGTTTTCTGGGTCAGGCAATGATGAAAATGCCTGGAATACATGAATATTCTCAAGACAAAAACAATTGCCTCAGACTTAGACAAAAGCTCCAAGATTCTAGGACTTTTTTAGCAAGACTTATATGTTAAAAATTCAAGTGGTTTCAGAAGCCTGAACTTTGAAGCTTGTAGCAAAGTTGAAAATAAAATTAATGCCTTACTATTATGGGCTGTATTTCTCCTAAGTCATAGTATATAGTTGAAGCTTTTTTTTATTTCAAGTAAATGTTTTTAGAAGATATCATAAATCTCTCCTAATATAAGTTTAACATCAAATAAATTGCCTTATTTAGACTTGGAAAAACCTGGGTTCAAGTTGAATTCTGCCACTTATTGGCTACTGAACGTATGGCCAGCTTGCAATCCCTCATACCTCTCCATCACTTAATCTCTAAAGTGGGCATTGCAAATAATACACATGTCACATATCACAGGATCACCATGAACACATACAAACTTTGCATTATGAAGCTGTACTGAAAAATACTCTATGTTACTATTATATTTTTTATTATATAGTTTTTCTCAAATTCCCAAATTATAAATTGCATGATCCAATCATCATCATATCTGCTTTCAACACATGTAAACATAATCACTAACTGATTCAGATAAGCACCAGTTTGTTTTTTTGTTTGAAGGGTGATAAATGGTAGAATGAGTTTGTAAGTGTCATCATTTGAAATAGTATATGGTCTCTGAAAAAAGAAAAATCATGCAGCCCCTGATCAGCATTGATTACTTTTTGACTTATCCAGTGAATTATTTTGTGAATTATTATAGCTAATTTATTCATCCTCTTGATCGTTCATACAAAAATTTATGAAAGCTCATGTCATGTTCCAAGCCTTAGCTTATATGAATAAGAAAAGAATCCCTAAACTCAAAAAGGTTGTAATTTATTGTGGAGAAAGACAAGTTAACAATTAAAATGAGAATGATGAGAGTTGGGACATATGTAGGCAGAGGACACCATCAGAAAGATGGCTTCTCATGCCTCAGTACCAGGGGTGGCAGGTGACTCCAGAGTTGAGTCTTTTAAAGTGAGCAGCAGGTGCTAAATAAGGCAGTGGGGGGAGAGGAAGGAGTGGTGGTTAGAGGTGCATTCAAGACAGGAAATTATGTGCTTGCCAGATAGACAGATGTGTATAATAGTAGAAATAGTTAGAAATAAAGTCTATTTTAGCAAAATCACTGTAACACTCACCTATAAAGTTCTCTTCCCAGGGGGAGAGGGAAGAGCACTCTCAGGAACTGCAGCAGAAACACAAGATGAAAATCTCCACATGGTTTGAGCAAGGCTGGGGAGAGAGGCAGAGGAGGGATAATGAAGTGCTGAATGTGCCATGCTGAGGAGCTGAGGATTTCTCCATGAAAGCTCTGGATAGCTATTGAAGAATTTTAAGAAGGGCTGTGACTTAACTGGGTTTGAAATTAATAAGTATTAAAATCTAACGGCAATGTAGAGTGTGGATGGACAGAAGACTTGCCAATGGAGGCAACTTTGAGACAGATCTCAGAGTGTAAGAACTGTATTCTTTCTTAGACTTTTCAATTCCAATAAAAATAATATCCATGCTGGGTGCAGTGGCACACACCTATAATCTCAGTACTTAGGAGGCTGAGACAATAGGATGGGCAGGTTTCAGAACAGCCTCAACAATTTAATCAGATCTTCAGCAACTTAGTGAGACCCTATTTCAAAATAAAATATGGCTGGGGACATAGATCACAGGTAGAATGCCCTTGAGTTCAATCTCCAATACAAAAATAATAGTAATGATGATAATGATATCCAAACTCCTCATCACCTCCTTAAAGTCCCTGCAAAACTTGGCTCCACCTTAAGTGACTATAGATGGCAATATAACACAGAGCTAAAAGTGTCAGCTGGCTTGGATTGAAACCTCAGCTCAACACTTAGTACATGTGTGACCTTGCACAAATTACTTTTGTCTTGGCTTCCTAATTCCCAAAACAGGGATAAAAATCATAAGTAAAATATGAAAAATCATAAATAAAAAGTGGGATAATCCACTTAAACTTCTTGTGCAATGACTGGGCCATGAAATGGACTCAGTAAATGCTAGCTAATAAACAAATGTCATACCACTCTTGACATTCATTGTACTTCAGTTGGCTTTCTGATGGACCACAGAATGAATGCTATAGTTTTAGAGGGCTGAACATTTTTGCCTTTTCCCCCAGAAAGGTCTTTTTCCAATGGGCTGGTTCTCTCATAATCTTCAGTTCTTAGCTTGAAGACTATCTCCTCAGAAATTTTTGATGAACCCTATAAATTATATACCTTACCATTATTCTTCACCATGGCAACCTGTTTATAGTATTCATAGCTGTAAGCAGAGAATCTAATAAGTTTATTTGCCTAGTTGTATGTCTCCCCAGCTAGTATATAAACTTCTTGAAAATCCTTTGTTCTCTTGGATAACTTTATATCCATTGCACCTAGCTCAGTGTCTAGTACAAAGTAGGTTTCAATAAATAAATGTTAAATATAAACAAATAAAATCAAGCATACCGATCTGATGGGTGATCCCATGTGGAGAGAATGGATGAACTGGTAAGGGAGAGGCTGTCAAGCATGATAAACATGAGAGAAAGAGTGATTCTGATGGTGAAGGGATGTGAACATTTTATATTTAGACATATTTGTGGATGTGAGTATATCAGCTGATAAGGTATTTGGATGCTGGGACTAGATCTCAGGAGGGAGGTTTGAATTCAAGATGCAGTCAATAGACAGAGGCGGTTGTAACTATGGGAATAGATGCATTCACATGGAAAGGGCTTCTGCAGTGAACAGAGACAGGTGCTTGGTAAGGAACCCCAGGAGCAGCGCCATTCAAATGCAGGTGGAAGGAGCCTGAAAGGGAGGAGGACTGATAGAGGAGCTGGCGAAAATAACCAACCAAGCAAAACAGGTGTGAGTGTTATTGTGGAAGCCAAGGGAGAAGTTATATCAGTCGTTAAAGACAGCCTGCTATTTCAGGTTTCTAGTTCTTTCTAAGCATGTTAGAGACCCAGGAGGCATCACCACTTTGCCCTGACACCACCCTGTCTTCAAGCAGGCACATGCCCTATGGAGCCTATGTGGGAGTTTGGTTTGTCTGCCTTGGTCCCAGGACATCCCTATTCCCCATATTTCATTATTCTCTCTCCAGTTTTCAGTAGGCAAATTTATTTTCTTGTAGTCTTGATTTTATGAGGATTTTAGTTTTTTATGAGATCCAGAAACTGTACTTTTAAAGTTTCGTTCACTCTGAGGCCAGCAATTCAAAGTGTCAGAGATGCCTTCGTTCAGGGCTAAAGTTCCTGAGATGGGCATGAAAATCATCTTTCATCATCTTTCCTGATACTCTTTACCTGTCACCAAGTGTGATAACAGCGCCTACACATCCCTCATGGAATTCAGAAAGGACATGTTTGATGGTTTATTTTCTGTAAGCATATCCACATGGCCCAGAGAAGTTGATAATAGTAAACTACTGTGGACAGCTGGATTGCTGAAAATTAGAAAGATTAGTTTGTTAGGAAACTTTCCTGACTGTAGGGAAACAAATGTAGTTTTAAAATAAATTGGAAACAGATTGTGAGGAAAGAAGGAAGGGGTATTCTCTGGTGGTTTATATGCTTATCTTGAATAAAGATGTTCTTAGAAATCTGGGAACAGAGTATCTAGAGTATAATCTGTGTTGATACTAGTGGAAGATATTATCTTTTAGTGAAAACCCCTACACTGCCTCTCCTATTCCAAATCTGCTGGGTATCCCTTCCAATGGGATCACCAGGATTATTAACCTGATAATTATTTGTCTTCTGAGTGATATTTTGAGTATTATATATATATATATATATATATATATACAAGGCATATAAAACAATAACCAAAAGCACTATGTGATGATTCAACAGCTGATTCCAATAGACATTTGTCATCATTCTTGGGATTCCATCTGGATCTGCCTAATTAAATGACTGAAGGAATTAGCTAGAGGCCATAGAAAATGCTAAGTAATGACATAACTTTGCACCATCATAATGATTCCTATGTAAACCCAGCTTTTTGTTGTTCTTCTTTTCCAATTCCTCGTTCCATCCCCAGTTCTTCTGATAGTACACTTGATCTTAAGTCAAAAGGCTGAGAAGCGACATCCCTCAGCTCTTCTGAATCCCTGTACGGAAATGCTTTATGCTAACAAGTCAAGTTGCAGGAAATGAGTGAGTATGAATCTAATTTAGAAAGAGTAGAATTAGAGGAAAGTGGATAGTGACAAAAGAACTTGCACACACAGCATTTTAAAAAGGACAAGTTCAAATAAAATACCTTACATTCATCATTCAGTAAAACCAGGAGACAATTTTTACCTAATAGGCAAGAAATTAGACACAAGATTCAAGTACTGTTAATATGACTTTCATACTTTGAGTCCCAGCTCATTGTAATGAAAGTCAGCTCTCTGCCTGTCCCAGAATTCTAGCTTTTATGACATTTTCCCTGAGCTACCCCTCTAGTCATTTAGTCATTCATCCTAATAGTCTACGGCAGCACCGAGGCCACATCACAAGATACAGTCTTTTTGCTTCTGTAAATGAGTTCAACCACTTCAAAAGCCACTCCCTTTGTTCCTTGATTTCTTTTTCAGCTCCTAGCAACTGCTATTGTGCCAGATTCTAAATTTAGATGCATTTCATACATCTTTCTGAATTTCCAAATTGTACTCCATCAGTGCACAACTGAGATTAAACCTCAGCTCCTCAGTCCGGGTAGAACTAACTACTGTACACGTATTACTTTATGCACGGAAGCCTGACTAAAGTAAATGCACAGGAAGAAACAGGCAAAGCTAGAATCTACTACAAATGGTGGTGCTCCTAACTCAGGTACCTGTTACTTTTTGCACATTTCGCTTTCTCCTCTTCTGTCACAAAATCCTCGCAGTAAATTCCACAACTCCATACTTGATTTCTCACCACCTCCCTTGCAAATAATAGGCAAATTCATTTTGGAAAAAGTTAAGATGGAGGCAAAAGGTATATACAAGGTTGCCCAGCCTGTAAACCTATGAGAGAATGGTGCCAGGTTTTGGTAGACATTAATTCCTTTGTCTGGATTTTCTCCATCTCTTTGTTGGAGAGAGGCTTGGAAGCAGTGTGATGCTGAGTTGAAAACCTGAGGACACTGGTATGTTACATACAACAAACTCTGAAAGGCAGGTGCTGGGCAGGGAGGGCTTTTGCATGCTCTAATGGTGTTGGTTATTATCTTAATCCCCTTTTAAAAGTTAAGTGCTAGAAAGGGTTCTCTAAGGCCACAGTTGTCTTCTCAATTCTGGATAAAGTATGATAATTTAAAATTTTCTGCATGATAGGAGTTTCTCTTGTTATTAAAGATATTCAAGGAATTAGTTCTTAGGCCTTTAACAAGAATTAGTCCAGTATTCCTACATTCAGATAAATAGGGAACTTGCGGCAATTTCTTAGATTATCTTGTTTGAGCAAATAGTCATGAAGCAAAAGTTAAGAATAAATTTTCTGTAAATCTGGTAGTGTTGAATTTAGAAATCAGCGGCTATATCAATAAAACTCTTCTTTTATATCACTGCAAGTACATATTTTGTACTTGTTTGTGATCTGCAAATTTATAATGTGTCATATATAGGAAACATTTAGTAAACATGGTCTAATTGGAGGAATTGTGAAATAACTGTTCATGGAACACTGAGGTAGCTGGGGCTCTAGTTATGGATAGTTAAGCAAGGTCAGCCCCTTGCTTATCTTTCTTCCTCTTTACTGCCTCAGTGGACACTTGCTTTCAGGCCAGCAGCAGGCCCAGTAATTACTTGCACTTTCATTATTGTACCTTCTTAAGAACTGTGTTCTCAATCTGCTGGCCATAGTAACTGTTCATTTTTGATATTCAATATAACTATATGAATTCATGTTATGTATTTGAACTTTATGAGGGCCTGGGAATGGAGAAAAATTATGCCTATAAATGTGGCATGATTTAAATAGAAGATGTATATACATATAAATATAGTAATTGCAAAAAAACTAATTAATGACACTGGGCTCTTGGCATCTTGGGTTCATCACTCATAATTTTGAGGTTTTGAAGGTGTTCTCTAGCCTGGTAACATAAAATAAAAGAACTTTCTTGAGACACTATTTTGATGTCAAGCTTTGTGAGCCTGGCATGAAGAAGCTAGGTAAGTATTAAATATAGCTGGCTCCATCTGGCATCTTCATTTCAAAGAGCTTTGCTCATTGTGGTGAGACCATGTGTACACATGCAAGAATTCTCTGGAATTGTGTCTTTGAAAATTGGGCATCTGTTGGGAATCTTTTATACAATTTTTACATTATTAGGCATTTTAGTTGAATAAGTGGTGGAGAAAAGACATGGAAGCATGAACTATCCCTGTAAGTTATTTACTGTGGTTGAAGCATAGGGCATATGTAGGATACATTCTCAGGGGAAGGGCTTTGTGTGGTAGGTTGAGAGAAATCTATTGCTGAATTTTGGGTTTAGAAGTAACAGAATTAGATGTGTTTTTAATATCAGTTGTATCTGTGTGATTGTAAATTAGTATAATCACTATGAAGGATGTGAGAAATAATTGCATCTTTTCTATCAAAGGAATAGCTTGACATGGGCTCCATTTTGTAAAACTACAGTTGTGTAGCTTTACAGGTTCTTGTATTTTTGTAAATATAGCATTTCCTGGAAATTGTGAATGTCAGTCCCTCCCCCAGCATCCTCTTCAGTCAGTGGTGTAAAGACCGTGGCACATAGCACACAAGCTAGCACAGAAGTCCCCCTGAAAATAAAATGCCCAGTAAGTTTCCTCCATGTTATTCTTACACAACTGACTTTACTGGTAGCCGGATCCTTTTCTGTGGAAAGTAAAATGTTGCCTTACCAAGCTACTTTCCAATACATATCTTTTTTTTTAACAACACCATAAAAATTTACTTCTGACAATTTGGTGACCTATACAGAGAAATAGATCATCACCAGAGGGTCATGGAAGTTCCTTTCTGGGGAGACACATTCTGCCACCAAGTTACTGGCAACCCCAGGACAGGAAATACTGCCATTCCCCTTCCGACAATGGACCCCAAGTGGAAAGCAGAAGGGCAATGCAGGAGAGGTTCCCTTGCTTGCTCTATGGCTGCCATGTAACTCTGCATGCAGACCAATGAAAGATAAGTGTCATGGAAGGTGACCAAGTATTTCCTTGGTGGTTGAGATCTCCTGGGTTGAGGATTGTGTGGAAACAGTTGGGGCACTTGAAGATGCCTAATAAATATGGACCCCAAAGGTTAAGGCTTCTCTCTATGAGGGGCCTGGCCAAAGGAAAAAACACATCCAAGTTCAAGAAACTCCCAGGAAAATGGGGGTTGATATTCAGATGGGCACACATACCATCATATATACCGGGGTGGTAGATACAAGATACTTCTAGGCAGAGGTTGAGTCTCTACTGGGGGAGGGGGGTAACATACATCATATATATATATATATATATATATATATATATATATACACATACCTAAAATGCAAGATTAAAGACAAAATTTCTTCTGGTAGTCCCTTAGGTCTAATTTACAATATTGGAGAGATAAACTTATAAAAGTACAAGATCTGTTGTGATGTTTGATACAGATCTGCTTCAGGGTGACAAGTAGCCACCCTCAACTCTCTGTTTTAGTGTCATCCATGATTGGGAGATCCTGCTCCAGACATCCCCTGCTGTGTGAGCTTTCATGTTTGTGTCCTCTATTCTATATATCTATTGCTCATTGTGTATAGGTCGTATATTGATTTCAGGAACTCCAAATCAGGCTCTATGTTTTAGTAAATTATATATACCTCTCTTGTCCCCTATTCATGGAGATGCAATGCCTGGCAAAAGCTATAAGACATGTGTTTGCTGTCTATTTTTATGTGTTTATACCGATAAATGTATTGTCTGTCTATTGTCCACATGGTACCAAAATTGGCTTATATAAGAGAGCGCTCATAAGTTTATAAAAAAATCCAAATACCTTTTAGTCCATGTAACTTGTAAATCTTTAACAAATACAGGCTAGCCAGTTAGAAATTACATTGTTTGTTTCAGTGTAATGTTGGAATAGTATTCATTGTTAGGATTGTTATGAACCTTTTTTATGAGGAAGAATTTAAAGGTGATGGACTGGTTAATAAAATGGGCAGAAAAAAATCTCAAATAGCAAAATATTCAAACTATGCTATGGATATTGATGACTACATTGGATAAATTGTACACCAAATTTCAAGGGTGGAAAACAAAGCAGAGAAAAGGTGCTATGAAAAAAAGTAAGATTTCTTTCCTACTGGGTTTCCCACCGAAGGTTAACTTTTTTTTTTTTTTTTTTTTTTTTTTTTTTTTTTTTTTTTTTTTTTTTTTTTTTTTTTTTTTTTTTTTTTAGTTTAAAGTTTGACATCTTGGGTTCCATGTGGCTGGGACTGGGTGGCAACATCTTGGGCTTCACCTTGGACTCCACATGGTTGGGTCTGGGTGGTGTCATCTTACTGGACTTAATTGCCTTATCTGTGGTTTTTATGTACTGAGAAAGGTCCTCCTTTGTTTACCTCAAAGGGGGAAGGACCTGCAAAGAAAGTCATATTCTCCTAACTTGTCACTAGTCTTTTAGCCAAGAGTGGTCTTCAAAGACAAAGCCTGGCTCCTATGTTCTTCATATTTAAAACAATAAGCTTTTCTGCTCTTAGTGACATTTATGAAAAACTTGTTTAGGAGGCAAGGTTTTTATCAAGATACACTCTTGTGTTTACTGTCTTTGATTACCTAGAAAGCTGCATCTTAGCAAAATTAGGGTTTAGGTGTCTATATTTTAAAGCAGGTTAAATAAATCACTATAACTTTAGGTTGCTGTATTTGGCACACTATATGTCTGTGACTAGATGTGTATACGTCTGAGGGATAAATATGCCAGGTATCTGAAGTTCATCTAAATGTTTTATAAAAGCTTATAAAGTTAAAGTTGTATAGGTTTTATATGCAAGCAAACTACACAATAAGGGATCTCTTTATGCAATGTGCACTGTATTTGCTAAGTTAATATATTTTAACTTTAGTGTAACTGTGATGTTACTTATTACTGGCTTCTTTGTGAGTTAAATATATTTGTGTTTTCCAAGTATACTCTAAAATGTCAACCTTAAGAAAACCTTTACCAAGCTGGTGTCCTCCAAACAGTGGCAACAAAAAGTTAATAGTGATAGACTTATCAGGTTTATATTTGTTTTCCTAAATTGTATTATAACCATCTTTAAGCAAAGATAGTTAGTGGTGCTTGGACACTCGATATTTCATATTTTGCTACTCTGATTAAAGATTGAGTATTATTAATAATATATATATAAAGGCAAATTTAAATGGGGGTTTGTTTATGTCAAATTCAAATGTAAATCTGTTTGTGTCATCAAATATTATCAGAACTATTATACAAACTGGATTTGTTTTGTCTCTAATAGTTTGTTTTATATTTTTCTTGTATTTTTGTAATGTTGTCCATTAAGCTTCCAGGTATGGGGAATCCTTTTTCAGCCCAATTAACTATTAATATAAGTATAGGGTAAGTATAGGAGAAAACTCCCTGACTATAAAGAGTAATGCATGTCAAGTCCTGTATCCCTGCCCAGATTCAATCTGGTTGATAAAACAAAATAATCCAAGCAAGTCTCTTGCTCCAGTTGGGGCAAGTCCTGAGGAGGTCACCCCTTGTGGAGAGTGGACAGCGCCACCATATAGAGCTGCTCCAATTCTGAGGAGATTAAAAGAAAAAAAATAATAACCAGGCCTGGAGGGGTTTCCCTTGACACCTTTGCTAACTTACAGTATAATGCACTCTTGCTAACTCGCAAGCCAGGAAAATCAGCCCTTTACATTAAACACTGGTCTGATCTCCAGGCAGATATGTCAGGAAATAATCCCATGGGGAGGCTTGCTGGTAGACTAGTTAATAATTCAACTTCAGCTGCTAATGTTAACACCTCAACCCAGGCCACTATAGTAAAAATACAAGAATTACACCAGATGATAGAAATTAAGACAGGATATGGGGAAACAAATGTCTAGTTGAAATGGATTAGAAACTCTACAAGGACCTTAAACAAAAGTGGCTGTTTACATTTGTGTGGCAGGCAGACTGGAGGCTCAGGTGTTACCATTTCCACTCAGATGGACCTCAGACCCAATGGGCATGAGACGCATGATAGCCTTCTTTCAGAACAATCTAGCATGGGGCAATGAGTCTTGTAAGACCTTATCTCTCTTGTTCCCAGTGACTTGGGGTCCAAAGTCAGGACCCCCCTAAACTGTCAAGCCTCCAGTCCCAAATACTAACTATACCTCATGCCTCTCAAGGTGGGAGGGACAATCAGTGTTCTTGGGAAATGTCACTGGCTACAGTAAATGCTAGTCCTTTGAGAAGCTATATAATCAGTCCTCATTAGCAGTTGCCTGAGTAAAAATGTCTGGTGGTATTGTGGAGGATCAGACGTTACCCTCCAATTAAAGTGGAACTTGCACTCTAGTACAATTGGCAGTTCCTTTCACCCTGGTATTTCAAACCCCAAGTAAGCCCTTATATAGGGCCAACAGGGATATCCTTCAACTCCCTAGTGGGTCTTTAAACCCTCTCACATATGTTGACCTGATCAGGATTTCAACAGGAAACATAATGACTTCGCTCATAATATTTCTTATTATAGAATTTGGAATAATGATCCTAGTAGGATACAGTGTAATCCTCTGTGTTAGGGTCCAAGTACTGAGACAGACAGACACAATTCTAACAAACAATCCTCCATAGATCACCAAAATAATCTCTTGTCAAATATCTTTGAGAGCTGGGCATGGTGGCGCACGCTTGTAATCCCAGCATTTGGGAGACTGAGACTAGAGGATCTGGGTTCACAGCCAGCCTCAGCTACCTAGTGAGGCTCTCTGCAGCTTAGTGAGATCTGGTTCCAAAATAAATAATAAAAAATAGGGCTGGGGGTGTAGCTCGGAGGTAGAATGCCCCTGAGTTCAATCCCCAGTACTGAAAAAAAAAAAAAAAAAAAAAATTGAGAGCAAGAGTCGTGTATGTTAATAAAATTTGAAGAAAGAGTAATAATGTATAATAAAAAAGGAAAAAATGTGAGAAATAATTATATCTTTTCTATAAAAGGAATAGCTAGACTTGGGCTCCATTTTGTAAAACTGCCTTTGTGTAACTTTACAGGTGCTTGTAGTTTTGTAAAGATAACATTTCCTGGAAATTTTAAGTGCCAAGCCCTCCCAGGCATTCCCTTCAGACAGTGGCATAAAGATTGTGAGGCTGTGTTCCCACCCACAGGAGCACAGCACAGAAAATAAGTGCACAGCAAGTTTCCTCCATGTTGTTCTTGCACACCTGACTTTGACTTTATGATGGCAGGATCCCTTTTTGTGGAAAGTACAATTTGCCTTGCCAAGCTGCTTTCAAATACGTGTCTTATTTACTTCTCATTTACTCTGACATAGGATCCTCAAAAGACTAGGAATGGAACCATGATAGGACCCTGCTATACCACTTCATGCTATTTATACAAAAGAATTAAAATTGGCATATGATAGTGATATTTGTATGCCCATGTTTATTGCAGAACAACTCACAGTTGCCAAGTAATGGAACCAAGCTAGATGTCCATTAACAGATGAATGGATAAATAAAATGTGTATTTGTGTGTGTGTGTGTGTATATATACATACATATATATGTATATGTATACATATATATGGTATATGTGATATATGTGATACATAAAATGTGTAATACACACAATGGAGTTTTATTCAGCCATTAAAAATGAAATTATATAATTTACAGGAAAATGGATGAAAGTTGAGAGAATTATGTTAAGTGAAAAGAGGCAAACTCAGAACCAGTCGTGGTGGCACATGCTTGTAATCTTAGTACTCGGGAGGCGGAGACAGGAGGATCGCAGGTTCCCGCCAGCCTCAGCTACTTAGTGAGGGCTTCCACAACTCAGTGAGACCTTTTTTCAAAATAAAGAATATAAAATAGGGCTAGAGGGTGTCGCTTGGAGATAGAATGCCCCTGGATTCAATCCCCAGTACTGCAAAAAAAAAAAAAAGAAAGAAAAGAAAAGAAAAGAAAAGAAAAGAAAAATCTCAGAAAGTCAAGGGTTTTATATCTCTCTCAGATGTAAACTAGGGAGAAAAAAAGGGGGTCTCATGAAAATAGAAGGGAAACTAGTAGAATTGAGGAAAGAAATCAGGGAGAGGGAGAGTGGGAGGGAAGGAGTAGGTACTGAGGAATGAAACTGACCAAGTTATAGTAAGTGCAGATACAGATATGTCACATGGAATTCAACTATTATATGACAATTATTAGTATCTACCAATAAAAAATGTGTTGGGGCCAGGTCTGATGACTTGGGCCTGTAATCCCAGCAACTTGGGAGGCTGAGGCAGTAGCATGGCAAGTTAAGTTGAAAGCCAGCCTCGGCAACCTAGAGAGACCCTGTCTCAAAAACAAAAACTAAAGCAGAAGGATGGGGATGTAGCTCAGCACTGGAGTAGTTCCTGGCATGTTTGAGGCACTGGGTTCCATCCCCAGTATCGCAAAACAACTACAAAAAAACTGTTTGCTAGAAAGTATTTTATATTTTATTTTTGAAGAAGCTCTTTGTTTTATTCAGAAGCTGACTCTAAAGTGAGAATTTGAATTAAAAGGAGGTTTTTATTTGTTTTTAAATTTATTAATTTTTTTCAGTGCTTCCAGGACAGGAGCTGCAGATGCCAGGATGGTACAACAGGGAAGGTGAGGCACTATTTATCATGCTCATACTCCTCTGAGTACAAGTAGACTAATCCTATTGGGCAATTCTGAGAGCCAGCGTAAAACTCACATTTAAGAATTTTTCTACCCAGAGGACACAAAATTCTGGCTTCCTGAGTAGATAAAAAAGCAGACTCTGATGGCCAGAAAAAAAGCTAAACATGAGTGCTGGCAGGTGGATGTCACTGGGGTGGGAAGGGTGAAAGGGGCAGGTTACCAGTGTCATCCACTTTCAGGAGGATTCCAAGAGGTCCTGACAGGGAAAAATACTGCTTATAATTTTATAAATCTGTCACCACAACTAGAAAACTATTTGTAGATGTATAGGGGAAGATCATTTCATTTTGAGTGTTATGTTTCTCTGGAAATTCCCCTACATTGTTGAGTTCTTACTATTTTCACCTAATTTTATTTTTTGTATTTTGTTTTCAATAAATTTATTTGGTTTCAATTTATTTTATTTTTTTGATTATGTAGTTATCTTTAATAATAAGGTATCACAAATTTGAGATATGAAACACTCACCTGGCACAAAACCTAATATTATTTACCATTAAAAAATATACTTAAACAGGGCATTGTGGTGCACACTTATAATACTAGTACTTGGGAGGCTGAGACAGGAGGATCGCAGGTTCAAGGACAGACTCAGCAAGTAGTGGGACTCATCAACCTCAGAGACCTTGTTTAAACATAAAATAGGGCTGAAGGTATAGTTTTGAGGTAGAATGCTGCTGGGTTCAATCCTAAGTATAACTCCCCCTGACACACACACACACACACACACACACACACACACACACAACACACACTTAAATTAAATTATTATAAAAATATTTTGCAAGTCATCTACAATAACCAGGTATTTTCCCATGAGTTAACTACTATTATTTTGATTTTGCTGCTATGCATCATTCCATTAGCCTTCTGTTTATTCCAATTCTAGTGCATAGATTACAGTTTACAAAAGCATAGACAACCATATTCTGAGTTTATTTTATTTTATTTTATTTGTTTTTTTATTGGTGCATTGTAATCATAATGAGGTACAAGCTAGTATAGGCCATGCACACAGCACTTATTTAATCCTTGCCAATTCTGCCTCCACCCCCTCCTCCCTCTCTCCTTCTCATGTTTGGCTTAGTGATTGACTTTGATATGTTTGTACATGTACATCATGTGCGTTAGGGTGTTTCCCTCTCCCCCACCCCATCACCTTCATTTAAGTCACTTTCTCATCTAAGGTTTCTCTTTCTTTGTCTAGAGTCCCTCCTATGAC
>PVLC010004480.1:0-30829 GCA_004027655.1 Graphiurus murinus
TTTTTTTTTTTTTTTTTGTGGTACTGGGGATTGAGCCCAGTGGTGTTCTACCTTTGAGATACACCCCCAGCCCTATTTTTTATTCTTTCTTTTGAAACAGGGTCTAAGTTGCGGAGTGCCTCACTAAGTAGCTGAGGCTGGCTGCAAACTCGGATCCTCCAGTCTCAGCCTCCCAAGTACTGGGATTACAAGTGTGCACCACCACGCCCAGCTTCTCCTCTTCCTACTTTTTGTCTTCTCCTCCTCTTCTCCTTTTCTTCTTCCTACTTCTCCTCTTCATCGTTTGCCTTCCTCCTTTTCCGCTTCCAACTTCTCCTCTTTCTCCTCCTCGTCCTCTTACTACTTCTATTTTCTTCCAATCCCTTACTCCTTCCTCCTCTCCCACTTCCACCTTTTCCTCTTCCTTTTATCCTCCTACATCTCCTCTTCTTTCTCCTCCTTTTCCTCCACCTCTACATCTTCTACTTCTCCTCTTCCTTCTCCTTGGCCTTCCTCCTTTTCCTTTTTTCCTCCTCCTCTTCCTCCTCCTCCTTTTCTGACTTCTACTCCTCTTATTTTCCTCTTCCTCATCTTCTTTCTCCTTCCTCCTTTCCTCTCCCTCCTCCTCCTCCTCCTATTCCTCTTCCTTCTTATTGGCCTTCCTCATCTCCCTCTCCCTCTTCCTCATCTTCTTCTTCCTTCTATTCTTCTTTCTACTTCTACCTCCTCTTCCTCTTTCTACTTCTCCTCTTCCTATTCCTTGGCCTTCTTCATCCACCTTTTATTGCTCCTCCTCCTCTTCCTTCTTCTACTTCTCATCTTCCTCCGCTTCTTCCTCTTACTACTTCTCCTTTTCCTCCTCTTCTTCTTTCACCTCTTCCTCCTGCTCCCTTTATCTTCCTCCTTTCTTTTTGGCCTTCCTCCTCTCCCTCCTTTTCTTCTACTCTTCCTACTTCTCTTCTAGCTCCTCCTCCTTCTCTTCCTAGTCTTTGGCCTTCTTCCTCCTCTTTGGATTTCCTCCTCATTTTCCTCCTCCTCCTCTTTCTCTTCTTCTTCCTCTTCCTCATCCTCCTCCTTGGCCTTCCTCCTCTCCCTCTTCCTACTTCTCCTCTTCATCCTGTTCCTACTTCTCCTCTTCTTCTTTCTCCTCTTCATCCTCCTACTTCTCATTTTCTTCCTTCTCCTTGGCTTTCCTCCTCTTCTTTTTCCTCCTCCTCTTCCTCTTCTGCCTTCTCCTTTCCTCCATTTCTTCCTATATCTCCTCTTCCTCATCCTCCTCTTCCTCCACCTCTTCTTTCTACTTCTCCTCCCCCTCCTCTTTTCCTCCTCTTCATCCTACTCTCCTTACTCCTTTCTCTTCCTCTTCCTACTCCTCCTATTCCTCTTCTTCCTCCTGGGCTTTCCTCTTCTCCCTCCTCTTCCTCCTCTGCTTCTTCTTTCTACTTCTACCTCCTCTTTTTCTTTCTTTCTTTTTTTTTTCGGTACTGGGGATTGAACCCAGGGACATTCTACCTCCGAGTTACACCCCCAGTCCTATTTTTGATTCTTTATTTTGAAACCGAGTCTAAGTTACGGAGTGCCTCACTAGGTAGCTGAGGCTGGTCGCGAACCCGGATCCTCTGGTCTCAGCCTCCCGAATGCTCCTCTTTCTCTTTCTACTTCTCCTTTTACTCCTCCTTTTTTCCTTCCTCCTCTTCATCCTTCCTCTTTCTCTTCCTACTTCTCTTCCTCCTCTGCTTCCTCCTCCTCCTTCTACTTTCTCCTCTTCCTCTTCTTACTACTTAATTTCTTCCTCTTCCTGCTTATCCCTTCCTCCTCCTTTTCCTCCTTTCAGTTCTTCTTGGCCTTCCTCCTCCTCCTCTTCCTCATCTTCCTACTTCTCTTCTTCCTCCTCCTCTTCCTCCTCCAACTTCTCCTATTCCTTCTCCTCCTCTTCCTCTTCTGTTTCTTTCTCCTCCTCCTCCTTGGCCTTTCTTCTCCTCCTCTTCTTTCTCCTCCTCCTACTTCTCCTTTTCTTCTTCCTCTTCCTACTTCTACTCTTCCTCCTCCTATTCTTCCTCTTCTTCCTCCTCTTTTTCTCTTCCTACTTCTCCTCTTCTTCCTCCTCCCTGGCCTTCTTCCTCCTCATTTTCCTCCTCTTGGGACTTCTTCCTCCTCTTCCTCATTTTTCCTCTCCTCTTTTTACTTCTCTTCTTCCTCCTCTTTCTGCTTCTCCTCTTCCTCTTCATTCTTTTCTTTTCCTTTTTGTCCTCCCCCTCTCCCTCTTCTTCCTCCTCTTCCTCTTCCTTCTCCTATTCCTCCTCCTCCTCTCCCTAATCCTACTTCTTCTATTCCTCCTCCTCTTTCCTCTTCTTCTCTTCCTCTTCTTCCTACTTCTTACATTCCTTCTTCTATTTCTCCTCCTATCTCTCCTTTTCCCTCTTCCTTTTATCTTTTCTCCTCTTCCTCCTCCTCCTCTTCCTACTTCTCTTCCTTTCCATCTTTCATCCTCTTCTTCCTCCTCCTTAGTCTTCCCCCTCTTCCTCCTCCTCATCCCCTCTGTTCTCACATCCATGGTTTTCTCTATTGCTCTCCTTCCTTTTTCTCTGTATTCTACACACACGTTTCTTCCTCTCTTTTTTTGGTGGTACTGAGGATGGAACCCAGGGGCCTTCTATGTCTGACCTACACCCTCAGCCCAATTTTTTTATTCTTTATTTTGAAACAGGGTCTTACTACGTTGCAGAGGGCCTCAAAAGTTGCTGAGGCTGACCACGAACCTGTGATCCTCCTATCTCAGCCTCCCAAGCTCCCAAGTACTGAGATTATAAGCATGTGCCACCACACCTATCTTAGCCCTATTTTATTTTTATTTTGAAACAGGGCCTCACTAGGTTGATGAGAGTCTCACTACTTGCTAAGACTGTCCTCAAACCTGTGGTCTTCCTGTTTCAGCCTTTTAAGTACTGGGATTACAGGCATGTGCCACCATACCCTACTTTTTTTCCCCCCAGTACTGGGGACTGAACCCAGGGGTATTCTACCTCTGAGCTACACCTTCAGTCCTATTTTTTATTGTTTATTTTGAAACAGGGTCTCACTAAGTTGCGGAGGGCCTCACTAATAGCTGAGGCTGGTTGCGAACTCGGATCCTCGTGTCTCAGCCTCCCAAGTACTGGGATTACAAGCGTGCACCACCACACCCAGCTTACTTCTCTTATTCTTGTTTTTTGTTTGTTTGTTTGTTTGTTTGTTAATAGAGATTGAACCAAGGAACATTCTACATCCAAGCTACATCCTTAGCCCTTTTCATCTTTTATTTTGAAACAGAATCTAGCTAAATTGCTGAGGCTGGCCTTGAAATCTGCCATCCTCCTGTCTCAGCCTCCCAAGTACTGGGTTTACAGGCATGCACTACCATATCTGGAGGCTTCCTTCTTTCATTGCTCCTTGTCTTCCTCCCTCCTCTCCCTCCCTCCTTGGTCTCCCCCTGTAAAAGTGTCCCACCAGGTACCTGTCTCCCCGCCCCCTTCTCCTTTATCCTATCCTCCTTCCCCAGGCTCTTCCCTTTCTCCTCTTCCCTCCCTCCCTCCCTTCCTTCCTTCTCTGGATCATCTTGTGCCTCTTTTCTCTCTCTCTCTCCCTCCCTCCCTCCCTCCCTCCCTCTCTTCCTCTCTCTCTTTCTCCTCTTCTCTCCCTCCCTTCCCCTATTCCAATTTTTCTCCTTGTTCGTTCAAGATCTTTCTCCTCCCTCTCCTCTTGCCTCTTCTTTGTTAGTACTTCTGCCCAGTTTCTCTCTCTTTTTTCTATTTCTCTTTCCCTTGTGTCCCCTTTTCCTCCCCTTTCTCCACCCATCTCTCCCTCCTTCTCTCTCTCTCCTCCTCTCTCCTCTGCCTTTACCCTCTCAAGGTCTGCCTGGGCTGGGCACAATGGTGCACACCTGTAATCCCAGCACTTGGGAGGCTAAAGCAGGAGGACTGCAGATTTGAGGCTAGGTTCAGCAACTTAACAAAACCCTGTTTCAACATAAAGAAGGTGGGTGGCTGGAGGTGTAGCTGGAAAGTAAGAATGCCCCTGATCCCCAATACCACAAACGTTCTCCCCACAAGCTCTCTTCTCCCCCTCAGTGTAGTCCCCTCTCTCTCCTTTTTTCTTGCACTGTCTTCTCTCCTTTCCTCACCCTCTTACTTCTATCTCTTCACTCCTCTCTTCTGTCCTTTGATCTCTCTTCTCTTGGCTCTGTCCCTTCTTCCTCTTCTCCTCCTTCCCACTCTCTCCTCCTCCTCCTCCTTCTTTCTTTCTCTCTCCCCCTTCCCACCTCTCCTCCTCCTCCCCCCTTCTCTTTTCTCCTCTCTTCCTTCCCATTTTCTCCTCCCCTTCTCTCTCTCCTCTCTCTGTATCTCCACTACCTTCCACTTCTCTCCTCTCTCTCCTCTCTGAGCCTGTCTCCTTCTCCCTCTTCTCTTTATCCTGGTCTCCTCCTGCCCCAGGGGGCACCAGCACCCTCTTTGGCAACTCTCCTGTTCTTTGTCTCTGCCCCTCCCCTGCCTGGGTGCTGGAGGCTCCCAGCAGTGAGCTAGAGGTGGAGCCTGGCCTGTGGCAGGAGGCTGGCCACCAGGAGCAGGGCTACCAAGCCAGACCCCAGGGGTGGAAGGAACTTTGTGACACCAGTTCTCTCTCTCTCTTTCCTATCTGTTTTGGATGCTGGAACCTGCCTGGAGGAATCAGGCCCAGGAACAAGGACAGGAAGACTGGCTCAGAGACAGGAAGCAAGCTGCATACAGAAACACAGCATAGCATGTGAGTGGCAGAGCCTGGGGTGGGCAGACCCTGGGCTTTGATCAGCTTTGCACCCAAGTCTAAGCTGAGTGGGAAGGGACTGAATCCTGCTCCTAACCCTTCTGGACACTCCGCCCTCTTCTCCTCAGGCAGCAAGGAGCACAGCAGCCCAGGAGGACCTCATCAACTTCCATTTCATGCAGGAGAAAACAGGCGACCATGCTTCTGAAGACAGCTACAGCTATGGCGGAGGCTTAGCAGGACAGAGCTTGTGGGAGGACCTGTGGCTCCCTGCAGGGCACTTCTGTCAGCAGCGAGGAGGACATTCTGACTGTGTGGGGCCCCTATTGTCACCTGGTGGTCATGGGTGGAACTGCAACCCAGCTATATTAGACACAAACCGGTCCCAAACCAAAAAAAAAGACAGTGACTAAAATTCCTGGAGAGGGAGGAATGTTGGGGATGGGGGTTGCAAAATTATGTAAAAATGAACAATTTTACTCCTAATATATAAACATCATGCCCAACAAGCTTCTTAGACCTCGGCACCTCATATGCTGTCCAATCATTCAATGGTGAATTCACTCTTGCACCCCAAGGAAATTCAACTGAGATGGCATCGTGGGAGAGAAAAGGATCGGGATTTTTGTCTACACAAGTTTGCTGGGTAGACTGAATTTCCAGGGATTGGGCCAAATCAAGTATATTCCCTTTATAACAACACTATCATGCCTTGCTAAATGCAAGGTGGGTGGACTGATAGCTAGAGGCCCGGGAATGAGCCCTTTCTCCTCCCCATGGAGTCTCCCCAAGGGTAAGAAGCTCATAGAGTTATTTCCAGAAGCCACAGTGTAGGGCAGTAGATTCTTACAAAATCCTAAAATTAGCGTTTCATATTCCAAGATTGTGTGCCATATAACCACATGCCCCAAACAGCTAAATGTGAGTATAAAAGCCTAGCCCAGAAAGGGGAGCCTCCTCACTGCCAGGGAACAGAAAAGAGCACTGTAGGGGTGAGGCAGGAAACAGGGGTGGTGCCTTCACTGAGCTCTAGGTCTTAGACCTGAAGCCATGAGTCTGGAGAGAGGGTCCAGACCTGAAATCTGGTCTAGTAGTGTCCCATTGCTTCCATCATTAACAGCCTCAAATGCTAAGCTCAGGGGGCTGAGGTTTTGCCGTGAGGGGCATGGGAGGACCTCATTGGATTTAGCTTTAGTGTCAGAAGCCCCCATGAAGGGGGATAGCTGGGGGACAGGAGGTTGGAGGCCAGGAGCAAGGAAGGAAGTTCAGCTGATGGCCCAGGAGGAAGAGGATGAGGCTTGAGCTGTGGCCTCAGCCACAGGAACAGAGAAGGGATGAAGTCAGGGTGACCTGGAGGGGCAGGAATGGTGGTCCAGGGGCCAGGCCTGAGACAGAGCAGCACCCTGTTCTGTGAGGCTGGGCAAGTGGTGGTGCTACTCCAGGAATGAGGATCCTGGAGCAACTGTCCAGGTGGGTGGGAGATGCTGGCTTCTTCAGCAGTCCCTGAGGCACCCGGAGCCAGAAGGCAGAGGCAGCTCTCAGGACAGAGATCAGGAGGGTCTGAGCTGGAGACAGATCTGGGGATTACTTGTGAAGCAGGGCTGTTTGGAACCTCTGGTGTGGAGGGTGGGAGCTGAGACACTGAGCAGCAAGAGGGCACGGGGAGTCACAAGCACACATTTGTGTGCCCCAAATGAAGCAGGAACATGGGGATTCTTGGCACATCTTGGCACAACTCAAATGCTCACATGCAGGACACCAATGAAAGAAACTCTAAGCCACCCATTTCGCTGAAAATGATGAAACTCTCTCCAACTTATGTGAGGGCAGAGGAAAAACCAATCACATGGGCGTTTGCTTGCTGACATAGACACTGTCTCCCAAACAATGATCAGGTGACAGAAAACCTGGGCTGCCACCAACCAGGGGAACTGCGGGTGAGTGCCTGGGGTTAGTGGAAGGCTCCTTGCTATGGATCATACTGCACCTAATTCCCCAGATACCCTGGTAAGTAAAATAAAAGTGAATGAAAGCCAGGTGTGGTGACACACGCATGTAATCTCAGTACTTGGGAGGCTGAGACAGGAGGATTACAGGTTCAAGGCCAGTCTCAGCAACCCTGCAAAGCCCTTTACAGTGTAGTGAGACCCTGTTTTTAAAAAATAAAATAGGGCTGGGGATGTGTGGCTCACAGGTAGAATGCCCTGGGGTTTAAGCCTCAGTACCACAAAATAAATATTATATAAATAATTAACAGCCGGGCATGGTGGCGCACGCTTGTAATCCCAGCATTCGGGAGGCTGAGACCGGAGGATCCGGGTTCGCGGCTAGACTCAGCTACCTAGTGAGGCACTCTGCAACTTAGTGAGACTCGGTTTCAAAAATAAAGAATAAAAGATAGGGCTGGGGGTATAGCTCGGAGGTAGAATGCCCCGGAGTTCAATCTCCAGTACCGCAAAAAAATATATATATATATAAAAGGGACTGGGGTGTGGATCAGAGGTAAAATGTCCCTGAATTTAATCCCCAGTACCATAAAAACAAAAACAGTGAATGATTTCTACTGGGATAGGCAAGTATGGGAACGGACCTTTAATAAGGATGGAGCACTGGGGAGCCAGAGGAATGCATATTGATTAGAATACACCACAAAGTAAATACTGGCTTGAAAGCAATCAAAGTCTTAGACAGGAACTGGACATGGTGGCATACACCTACAATCCTAGTACTTGGAGGCTGAGACAAGAGGATCATAGGTTCAAGGCTACCACTGGCAACACCTAGCAAGACCCTCTGCAACTTAGTGAGACTTTTTTTTTTTTTTTTTTTGCAGTACTGGGAATTGAACCCAGGAGCATTCTACCTCAGAACTATACCCCCAGTTTTTTCTGTTGTTGTTGTTTTGTGGTACTGGGGATTGAACTCAGGGGCATTCTATCTCTGAGCTATACCCCAGCCCTATTTTTTATTCTTTATTTTGAAACCGGGTCTCACTAACTTGCGGAGGGCCTCACTAGGTAGCTGAGGCTGGCCGCGAACCCGGATCCTCTGGTCTCAGCCTCCCAAATGCTGGGATTACAAGCATGAGCCACCACACCCAGCCCCAGCCTTATTTTTTATTCTTTATTTTGAAACAGGGTCTAAGTTGCAGAGGACCTCACTAAATAGTTGAGGCTAACTGTGAACCTGTGACCCTCCTGTCTCAGTCTTCTAAGTACTGGGATTACAAATGTGTACCACCACACCTGGCTCAAGATCCTGTTTCAAAAAGAGCTGGGGGAGTCAGGCCTGGTGGAGCACGCTTGTAATCCCAGCATTTGAGAGGCTGAGACCGGAGGATCTGGGCTCTCGGCCAGCCTCAGTTACCTAGTGAGACACTCCACAACTTAGTGAGACCCTGTTTCAAAATAAAGAATAAAAAATAGTGCTGGGGGTGTAGCTCGGAGGTAGAATGCCCCTGAGTTAAATCCCCAGTACCGCAAAAAAAAAAAAAAAAAAAAAAAAGTCTTATAGGGGTCTGTAACCCTAGTAGTACTTGGGAGGCTGAAACAGGAGGATCCCAGGTTTGCAACCAGCCTCAGGTGCATCATGAGGCCTTCTGCAACTTAGTGAGATCCTGTTTCAAAATAAAAAATAGGGCTGGGTTGTATCTCAGAGGTAGAATCCCTGGGTTCAATCCCCGGTAAAACACACACACACACACACACACACACACACACACACACACACACCCCGAGTCGAGAGCACCTTACACACACACACACACACACACACACACACACACACACACACACACACACACACACACACACACCCCGAGTCGAGAGCACCTTCCAAAAAAGTATCAGCAAGTTCTGGGATAATCTAGGAAGACAGATGAAGAATGAGGAACACACATGGAACAAACACATAAAGCAGCACTGCAATCCAGGTACAGTGGCACTCACCTGGAATCTCAGTACTTGGGAGGCTGAGACTGGAGGATCACAAGTTTGAGGCCAGCTCAGCAACTTAGTGTGACCCTGTTTCAAAATAAGAAAACAAATTGGGGATGCAGCTCAGAGGTAGGACACCCTTGAGTTCAATCTCCAGTATCAAAAACTAAATAAACCCACTGCAGGCAGACAAGTGGCTCAAGGAACCCTTTGTAAATACTGAGATGAAAGGGCCAGTCCTTTGGGACTCTCAGAACACTTGCCACTCTGCATTGTGTGTGGGGGGAGGGGGTCCTGAGCCATCATAGTGCTGGGGAATGAGGAGGTGCCAAGGGCAGATCTCTCTACATGAGTCAGAGCCTGAAAGACAGCGAAAACTTCCATAGATGAGCCACAATGAATTCGAAAAAGAGGTGCTGCCAGTGAGCCTGGAGCTTTTCCAGCCCTGCTGGCTCACACTTGCTGGTCCCACTATTGGAAATGGAGGGGCATTTCATCTGTCTCAGCCTCCCGGGGAAGCTGGGATTACAGGTGTGTGCCACCCCTGGCTTTATAAACTTTTTTTTGTACTGGAGATTGAACCCAGGGGCACTCTACCTCTGAGCTACACCACCAGTCCTATTTTATTTTGAAACAGGGTCTTGCTAAATTGCTGAGGCTGGCCTCAAATCTGTGATCTTTCTGTCTCTGCCTCCCAAGTGTACTGGGATTACAGGTGTGTACCACCATCCCCAGCTCAATGACACTTTTTTTTTTTTGCGGTACTGAGGATTAAACTCAGGGGCATTCTACCTCTGAGCTACACCCCCAGCCCCCTCCCCCCTTTTTTTTATTCTTTATTTTGAAACAGGGTCTCACTAAGTTGTGGAATGCCTCACTAGGTAGATGAGGCTGGCTGCGAACCCGGATCCTCTGGTCTCAGCCTCCCTAAATGCTGGGATTACAAGCGTGTGCCACCACGCCCGGCTGACACCACTTTTTAAAGCTATCATACCAGTCAAAAAAAATCAAAATTTAACAAGTCTGGGATTTGAAGACCCACAGTTTGCCTGGGCAGGATGGCCTGGGGAAGACTGTCTGGTGGTGTGTGGGGAACATGGTGCCCTTTGAACACTGGCAAAAGAAACACCTTGGGACACAGGGTCCAAGTGCAAGACAGCGTCCACATGTCTTTTGTGGCACGAGGGGAAGGGGAAGGCGCTACACATTCAGCGCTGGCTGGCAAGTGCCCTGTGCACCAGTAGGGGGCGAGGCTGCCCGGTGCACCTCTCCTGCTGCCATGCCGGTGGAGCCAAGGGAGGGTGCGACCAGCTCACAAAGGCCTTTCTCATCTGCCACAGCAATTCCACTTTCAGTCACGTGTGCCAAGGAAACCATTCAGAGGAGCACCAGAGAAACTGGACGACTTTCACCATGGGGCTATTTATAACTGCATAAAAAAGGAAGCAGGCTAAATGCTGGACATTTAGAGAACAGTTTAATCAACAGCCATTCGACACAACCGAGTCTCTCAGCAATGACAGCCATTTTCTTGATTCTGAATATGTTAAGTGAACAGAATTCAGTAAATCAAATACATCATGGCTGTCTCGTAGTCAAAGACATTTGGTTGTTGGAAGTTGGAACTTTTGAAAACGTCTGTTTCACTATATTGCCTTTATTTTCTTCCTTTTTTGGGGGGGAGGGTACTAGGGTTTGAACCCAGGGGTGCTCTACAATTGAGATACACCCCCAGCCCTCTTGATATTTTGAGGCAGGGTTCTCACTAGGTTGCACAGGCTGGCCTCCAATTTACGATCCTCTGGCCTCAGCCTCCGGAGTCACTGGAATTATAGGTGTATGTTTTTCATAGACGAGGAGGGCAGGGGTGATACACAACAGGGCCAAGCAGTCCTGTCCTGATGCTGCGTCTCAAGTAAGAAGATTAGGGGGCAGATGACAGTGGAAAAGCTTCTATTTACATCATCTGGCCCTCCATCTGTGGAGACCAGCGTCCTGAGGGCCAGTGCTTCACCGTCTGCGTCAGACTGGGGAAGGGCTAGAGTGGAACCTGGGGGTGCCACAGCTGGCCAGGGCACCACATCCTCAGTGGAGGCCTGGGGTGCCCTCGAGGGGAGCCGGCAGGAGGGCCAGGCTCAGTCCAGTGAGGGATGCTGGGGAGTCTGGCCAGGGCCATGCAGGGTGAGAAGGCCCAGGAGGGAGGAAAGGAGGCTGGAGAGAATTCGGCATGTTCCCGTGTGGGGCGGGGGTGGGGCAGGCCAAGGCTGCAGTAGCCTGAAGCTCCGAGGCTTCAACTGGAGGGCGTAGGGGAGCCAGTGGGGCTAAGACAGGGCCACGGGAGGGGATACGGTAGGCACCGTGAATCTACCACCCCTCTGCCAACAGGAACACAGAGAGGTGGAGAGACTTGCCAGGCAGCCCACAGGTTCCTGGGGAGGGGGCATCCTTCTACCCCCAAAGAATGAGGAGATGGGAGGGGCTGGCGAATCCTTCTTGGGATGACTGAGGACACAGGGACTCTTGGTAGAAGGGGGTGCAGCTCACCGACTGCCGCCCCCGCCGCTGCCGCCACCCCCACCACCACTCTGGCCCCCGGCGTCCGGCGCTCCTGACATCATGAGGAACAGGACGACGGGAATGATGTACATCCACTGCAGGCCAGTGGAGGACAGAGAGACAACACAGACAGGGAGGTGAGCACACATGTGGCTGTGCCATGGTGGGAAGGGGGCCGAGGGCAGGGAGGGCTGGGGCCCTACATCACTACAGGCGGGGAGGGCCGGGCAGCAGGGGCGGAGGCGGGAAGGGCTTGGTCCTCACTCAGGCCTCTGGCGGCGGCGGCGCGGGCCCTGGGGCAGCAGGACGCAGGGCTGTGAGCAACACAGCCCCCCCCAGGATGAGGTGCCACTGAGGAGGGAGGGGGCGCAGGTCAGCCAGCTCCAGGGGCCGAGGGAGGGGCGCCCCTGGGCCAGCTGCCGGGCAGCATGGGGCAGGCGAGGTCTCCACCTTTCTAGGCCTCAGTTTCCCTGTAGCCGGAACTAGCAAGACCCTCAGGAAAGGTGCTTAGCATTCGGGGGCCACCAGCCCTTCAGGCTGTCCCCTTGCCTGGCCTGGGGCCTGTGCTGCCATCTAACACAGGTCTCCAGACTTGGGACCAGAGGACTGAGGGAACCAACCTTCTCCAGAAGGACTGGCCCCCAGAACCTCTGAGTCTCCCACCCACCTCAGCCTCACGGCCTCTGGCCACAGATCTGCTCTGGTTGGCTGGCCCTTCCTTCCTGGCCCTTTGCCTGGGCTGGACACCTCTGCCCTGCTGCCCCCAGGACCACACACCTCCCAGCCCCGCTCCCCTCTGTCTCCCTGCTCTGGCCCTGGGAGGCCACCCAGCTCCTCAAAAACCTCTGCCATTCCCACTTCTGTGCACAGGAGCCCCGCTCAGGCTGAGGCCTCCAGCCTGTGCCCTGAAGCCACTGGCTTCTGACTTGCTCCTGCCTAGCCTGGGCTATAGGCCAAAGAGCCATCCAGCTCCGGGACTGTTTTCATGACTGGATATAGGCAGTATCCATATTCCTCACCCCTCCACTCAAGCAGGACTTAGCCCAGGGGCCAGAGGGACCAGCATGGGTCATGTGGGTAGAAAGGGGGACAGCCCAGCTAGGTGGGGAGCCCCACTCACATATTTGGCGAAAAAAGACTTCTGCTCCTGGGGGTTCTTGGCCTTCTGGGCCTGCTCCATCTCCAAGCGCTCGATGAAGGCAGCTGTCTCAGGGCTGGGGGGCAAGTGGGGAGAAGGAAACAGGGTGAGGGGCTAGAGTCCAGGGGCAGCAGCCAGGATGCCAGCGAAGGCAGAGGATCCACCCTCCCATGCTCACCCCGGGGCTGTGCCCGGTGGCCGCAGCTGCACAGAGGTGTTGAACAGTTCCAGGTCCACATCCTCCACCTCATGGCCCCGGCAGCCCCCGGGGTGCGTCACCACCGACACGCCCACCACGTTGCCAACCACATCCACGTGCAGGGTCAGCTGGTCTGAGAGGTGCGACTCCACCAGAGAGCACTGGGGGAGGGGGGGTGAGAAGCAGGTCAGGGCGGTGGGGAGAGCAGGGGCCATCCCTTCCAACAGAGGACTCCCAGAGCACCTTCCAAAACACTCCCTGCCTATCCTCGGGCACGAGGCCAAGCTCCACAACCCGCTCGAGGGTCCCCAATGCTGCCTCCACTGAAGCCTGGGGCAACCTCAGGGCAGGGCCAGGTCTTGGTCCTCTTGCCGTCTCTCTGGCGAGGGGCCTGACAATCACCAAAGTATAACTGGAGGACTGGGAGCAACGAGGGCAGAGGGATGGTCCTCATCACCGACTCACCGCAGGGACAAAGGAAGAGACGTAGCCGCCAGCTTCTGGCCCATCAGGGACCCCAGGCCGCCTTGGGACTCGTACTCGGTAGAGGCCGTTTAGGGCTGCCACATCCTGCAGGGTAGCAGAGGAAGGTGCCAGTGAGAGATGCAGTGCCCAGAGTCCCCAGGCCTGGCAGGAAGGCCCTTCCCTAGTGTCACCCACTTAGTGCCCCAAGCCCTTAGCCTGGTTCTCCTGGCTCTGCCCAGGACTCTTCCTGTCATGCAGCCTGGCCAATAGGCCAGCACAGCTGGGCTGCCCTGTCTGGGGAGAAGCTGCCTAGGAGAGCAGAGCCTGGCTCAGTGACAGAGCAAGCCCCAAGGACACTTGCCCAGAACCCATCTCCAGTTCTACCAGCAACAGTCTTTTTGGTGGCAGCCGGGACAGAGAATCCGGCGGGTGCCACACAGACGCCTTCCACAGGAAAGGTGCCCTGGGCACACAGCAGCCAGAACCAAGCTGGAGTTCCCCACCTCCGTGCGTTCATGGGGGAGGAAAGATCCAGGCCTCAGGGAGCCCAGCCCCTGAGGAGGCCATGTAATAGCGTGACAGAAGGAATCTCATCTAACCATGGCCATCCTGAGGACACAGACCTCCTAAGTGACCCTGAAATGAGGAGACTGAATCTGGAAAGGTGGGAGGAGCCTGGTAGGAGCCATGGTGGGAGGAGGGCTGGTCAGCGGGAACAGCTGGGGGATGCCCTGAGGCAGACACACTACCATCCAGGGTAGGAAGGCTGAACCAAGACATCGTGGAGCCCAGGGCAGGGAGAGGGCCAGAGAGGGAGGCAGGGCTGCCGGGACCCATCTGTACCCAGAGAGGCTGCAAGCGCCATGAAAGGGCTGTTGGATGCCTCCAACCCTAGCCTGGCCTGGGGACCCCACCTTACCCGAAGTCGGCCCCGCTCCTCCTCACTGAGCTGCCGCTGTGACAGGGATACGGTGCCGTCCTGCTGGTTCCAGAGCAGAGAGCCCCGCTTCCGGAAGTGGGCGCTGTCATCTGTGGGGAGCTGGACTCAGTAACTACTCCGTACTTAATGAGACCTAGACTCAAGCCCTAGCCTGGCCTCTGCCCAGGAACGACCACGTGGCTTCTTCATTCCGAGCCCCCAGTTTCCCATCAGCAAATTGGACATCTGTATCATGTGGTGAACCTGGGACAGTTATATAACCTCTCGAGTCTCAGCTTCCACTGGACTGATCAGGGTCTGACTGGGTAGGTCTCGGAGGGGTCCACCTTCACTGCAACAAGTGCCAGTGCTCTGGGGCCTCTGACTCCATTACTAAGCCCTGGGCAGTGCTGACATCTGGCTCTGAGCTTACCTGTCGTAGCTGTTTAAATTGGGCTCTGGAGCCAGGTATGGTGCAGGCCTATAATCCCAGCACTTGGGAGACTGAGACAGGAGGATCACAGTTTCAAGGGCAGCCTCAGCAACTTAGAGACTGTTTCAAAATTTAAAAAGTGGTTGGGTGCCAGGCATCTTGGTGCATACTTGTAATCCCAGTACTTGGGAGGCTGAGACTGGAGGATCCAGGTTCAAGGCCAGCCCTCAGCTACTCAGTGAGGCCCTACACAACTTAGTGAGACCCTGTTTCAAAATAAATAAAAAATAGGACTGGGGGTATAGCTTGGAGGTAGAATGCCCCTGGTTCAATCCCCAGTACGGCAAAAAATAAATAAATAAATAAAAATAAAATAAACAAAAAGAATATAAAACAGGGCTGGGGGTATAGCTCGGAGGTAAAATGCCCCTGGGTTCAATCCCCAGTACCGCAAAAAAAAAAAAAAAAGTAGTTGGGGGTGTAGACATTTAGATCCACAACCTTGAAGAACTGTTGTGAGAAGATAATACACAGAAAGCATTCACTCCTAATGCAGGACACTTAAGAGACTGTTCAGAAAAATCGGCTCTGAAAGCATTACCTAAGTGCTAAGTGGAGTGTGAGATTTGTCCTACAGGTCTAGGGCATTTAAAGGCAGTATTTCATGTCTCCTCCCCAAGGCAATGCCGTCAGTAAATGCGTAGTAGGTCCCACACCCCAGAGTCTTGACTTTACAGGACATCAAATAAGTGTCCCAGTGATGACACTGCTGAACTCACCAATCTCAAACGAGTGCTCCAGCAGCAGCGCCACCGTACTGCAGCCTTCATTCTCTCGGCCTTCCACCCCAACCTGTATAAGAGATAGATGGCCTGAGTTGAGGATTACCCAAGCTCTTAGCAGGGTAGGACCCACAGGTCCCACGACAGACAAGACTGTAGGACTCAACGGGAAGCCTTATCTTCAAATTCGTGGCCAATCATTACCATTCCAGCAGGACTGCCCATTCATGATTATTCATGACCCAGGCTCCCACCCCCAGAAAAACCCTACAAACCTACTTAGGCAGTACCTGCAGGTCAAGGTCAAGCCTTGCAACATAAATGTTCTTGAACTAAAGGACACCCTCCCTCTCCTTGGGCTTCCTTTGCTTGCTAATATCCCGTTTTCACCTTAACCCCAGGGACCAAGATGCTGAGTTCCGCCCCCATCAACTACATTCAACACCTTCCTTTTCTCTAACTCCAAACTTCTACCTCTGTGCTGGGCGTGGTGGCGCACGCTTCTAATCCCAGCATTTGGGAGGCTGAGACTGGAGGATCCGGGTTCGCGGCCAGCCTCAGCTGCTTAGTGAGGCCCTCCGCTACTTAGTGAGACCCTGTTTCAAAATAAAAGAATAAAAAATAGGGCTGGGGGTGTAGCTTGGAGGTAGAATGACCCTGAGTTCAATCCCCAGTACCGCAAAAAAAAAAAAAAAAAAAAAATTCTACCTCTGCATCCTCCACCTACTCACGCACTCCCACCAGCGCGACCCCGTTTCCTCATGCATATTCAAAAGACAGAACTCCTTTCCAGTATCTCGAGCAGCCACCACGCTTTTTCATTTTAACTACCCCGACGTCTGATTCGCCAGGATTCCATCCCGGTCACGCCCCCTCATGCATATTCACAAACTGCGAACTCTAGTCTTAAGTGAACCGGGAACTTGCTCCCACCGCACTTCCGCGCGGTCCCTTTTTCGCCGCACCAACACTTGGGAGCAGATTCCACCCTAGCTCTGCCGCTCGGATCTATTCCCGACTACAGTCCTCCCGCAGTGCCCGGCCAAGTCTCCTCAGCTACCGTACGGAAGTGGCCTCGTTTTCCCTGGTTCTCTCTCTTCTTCCCTCTCGACCCTGCCCGGCCTCGTTATCTTAATCCACCTACAGACCAAGACCCATGACTTCTGTCGGCGCTGCTCTCTGTGCAGAGCTAATGAGCACTCACCCCCCGCGCAGCAGCCCCTGCCCGGCAGCCGCTACCCCGCGCTCGGCTGGGTGCTGCAGCCACCATCAACAAAAGCAGGAGTTGCCGGGTTGCCCTGGCGCCAGCGGCCGCCATGTTAGCCCCTGCCCACCAGCCTAAGGGCTGATGTGAGCCTAAAGCCGCGGAGCACGCCGGGAGCAACGCGAGAGTGGGGGCGCACACTGATGCCTGTGCGCCTGCGCCGGCCCTTTGCGCCTGCGTACTAGTGCCCTCCGCAACCGGGACCCGACTTCAACGGGCTACCGCCCTCCATCCGGGTCTACCATCCAGCTCTTCCAGTGACGTCACCATTCAGGTGCCCCTGTGATGTCATCAAATCGTGTCTGCCTCGTTGTTGCGTCACAGGGCTCGTGACCCCGCCCTCTCGGTTTCTCCCGGGCTCCTCCCTTCGCTGCCACCAGGGGGCGGGGCGTTGCGATGAAGCGAGGGCCTAAACCCGCCCTAGGTGGAGCAAGTGAGGCGGGACCAGGTGGGATGGCAGGTGAGAGGCGGGGCCAGGACAGGAGGGTTTGGACCTGGTGAGGGAATCTGTGAGGGAGCCAGGTAAGGGATGGGGCCAGCAATTCGGAGACCTCTGGTGTCCCTCACCTCAGCTATGGGCTGCCCCGGGTTCTACCTGCTGAAGGAGGGTCCAGGCCCAGCCTCCTGGGATAGATCCCCGAACTTCGTCCCTCTAGAACGACCCCTGGTTTCAGACTATCCCAAGGGCCGTCCGGGACGGCTCCAACGCCACCTCCTGAGCGGCGAGTTCGACCAGCTGCGGGACTTCCCCATCTTTGAGAGCAACTTCGTGCAGGTGTGGAGCCCCAGGACTTTAGCCCCAGATCTCGGGCCCAACCCTCACCCTCTTGACTTGGGGGACCCCTGCTCTCCCTCCTCTGGCCATTCCCCCATAAGTCATCTCGTGTAATTGCTGACCTCCAACTCCTCCTAGTTACCTCTGACCCCCCCCACTCCCTCATATTTCCAGTCCTTTATCTTGTCTATCCTGGCCTGGGAACCCCTTGCCTCAGTTTCCCTGACCTCACACCCATTAGATTCTTGTACTTTAATCCTCCCAAATCTGTCCCCACCTGTTTTTCAACTCCTCTGATTTATAACCTTTTGACCTGACAGGGGATCCCTGACCTCTGTTCCCTGCCCAGTTCTGCCCACCTATCCTGTCTCTAATCTCTGACCTCTGGCTCCAGGTGACCCGGTTTGGAGAAGTTGCCAACAAAGTCACCATGGGGGTGGCGGCCTCCAGTCCAGCCCTGGAACTCCCAGACCTGTTGCTGCTGGCCGGTCCTACCAAGGAGAACGGACGCTTGCAGCTCCTTGGGTGACTGTCTCCCTTCAGCTTAGATGTCCTCCTCCCTCAGCCCCTGGCAATATCTCCTCACCCAGACCACACAGGGCCAGGAGCATTGGCTGCCTGCCAGCCTTCTTTGGGCTGCTGTCCACCCAAGAGAACAGGGGCCAGAAATCAGGGACTAGATGATATGAAGGGGGACATTCCTCAGCAGCACCCTTTAAGAGGTCAGGACAAGCCGGGCATGGTGGCGCACGCTTGTAATCCCAGCATTCGGGAGGCTGAGACCAGAGGATCCGGGTTCGCGGCCAGCCTCAGCTACCTAGTGAGGCACTCCGCAACTTAGTGAGACTCGGTTTCAAAATAAAGAATAAAAAATAGGGCTGGTGGTATAGCTTGGAAGTAGAATGCCTCTGAGTTCAACCCCCAGTACCGCAAAAAAAAAAAAAAAAAAAAAGAGGTCAGGACAATGACTATTTCTGTAGTACCTACTGCATGCCAGGTACCCCTTGGGCCATGCACATAATCTCATGTCTTACCTTATATCTTCATATGGCAGAGCTGCTTAGCCTACCCTCCAAAGATATAAAGTGAGGCTCAGAGAGGGGGTGCAGTTTCCCAGTGTCCCTCGTGAGTCAGGGCAAGCTGGGATTGGAACCTCAGGCTCCTCATTATCTCAGATCTCCCAATTCTTGAGTCCTAGTGCCATGTTACATGCTGCCCCTTAGGGTCTTATTTTCTCATTTAAAAAGTAACACAAAGCCGGATGTGGTGGCGCATGCTTGTAATCCCAGCATTCGGGAAGCTGAGACCGGAGGATTCGGGTTCTCGGCCAGCCTCAGCTACCTAGTGAGGCACTCCGCAACTTAGTGAGACTCGGTTTCAAATAAAGAATAAAAAATAGGGCTGGGGGTATAGCTCGGAGGTAGAACGCCCCTGAGTTCAATCCCCAGTACCGGAAAAAAAAAAAAAAAAGTAACACAAGCTGGGCGTGGTGGCACGTGCTTGTAATCCCAGTATTAGGGAGGCTGAGACCTGAGGACTTGGGTTCACAGGCAGCCTCAGCTACTTAGGCCCTTCGCAACTTAGTAAGACCCTGTTTCAAAATAAAGAATTAAAAATAGGGCTGGGAGTGTAGGTTGGAGGTAGAATGCCCCTGGGTTCCATTCCCCAGTACTGCAAAAAAAAAAAAAGAAGTAACACAAGCTGCGTATGATGGCGCACACTTGTAATCCTGGTACTTGGGAGGCTGAGACAGGAGGATTGCAAGTTCAAGGACAGCCTCAGCAAGTAGTGACACTCATCAACCTAGTGAGACCCCGTTTCCAAATAAGAAATAAAAAACTGGGCTGCTGGGGGTGTAGCTTGAAGGTAGAATGCCTCTGGGTTCAATCCCTAGTACCACAAAAAATAAATAAATAAATAAATAAATAAATAAATAAATAAATAAATAAATAAATAAATAAATAGACTGGGGGTATAGCTTGGAGGTAGAATGCCCCTGGGTTCAATCCCCAGTACCACAAAAAAAAATTAACACAAATGCATGCTAACCAGGTGTGGTGGCACATGCTTGTAACCCCAGTAACTTGAGAGACTGAGACAGGAGGATCACAGGTTTGCGGCCAGCCTCAGCTCCTTAGTGAGACCCTCTGTAACTTAGTAAGACCCTGTTTCAAAATAAAGAATAAAATAGGGCTGGGTATATAGCTCAGAGGTAGAATGCCCCTGAGTTCCATCCCCAGTGCCAAAAAAAGAGAGAGAGAGAAAGCAAACATACCCTGAAGGACAAAACTGACACAGCACCAGACAGATAATACCTGTTTCCCATCCTAGGCTTCTGCCCTAACTTCAGGTGCAAATACAGAAACACTTACATAATTGTAGTTCATTTATAGGTAGTTCTGCTGGGGAGCCTTCACTTTTTTGTTGTTGTGGTGGTGGTGGTACTGGGGATGGAATCCAGGGGCCTTCTACCTCTGGGCTATACCCCCAGCAGCCCTCGCCTTATTTTATTTATTTATTTATTTATTTATTTATTTATTTATTTATTTATTTATATTGCGGTACTGGAAATTGAACTCAGGGGCATTCTACCTCCAAGCTATACCCCCCAGGCCTATTTTTTATTCTTTATTTTGAAACCGAGTCTCACTAAGTTGCGGAATGCCTCACTAGGTAGCTGAGGGTGGCCTTGAACCCGGATCCTCTGGTCTCAGCCTCCCAAATGCTGGGATTACAAGCGTGCACCACCATGCCCGGCTTATTTTTTATTTGGAAACAGGGTCTCACTAAGTTGTTGAGACTGGCTTCAAACCTGCAATCCTCCTGTCTCAGCCTCCCAAGCACTGGGATTACTGGTGTGCACCACTATGCCCAGCTGGCCTTCACTTTTTTTTAATCACATGTTAATAAAAAAACAGAGAAAATAAAAAGAGGAGAAAAAAGGAAAAGGAGAAAGCAAGGAAAGAGGAATGAACCTGAACTTGCCTAGTTTAATAACCTTTATTTACACCCCTACACACACACTTAAGTTGAGAACACTTCACAAAGTAGTTTTCTCAAGCTGGTAAGATGCACTGAGATATTTTTTTTTTACAGCATTCCTTTTATTTTATTCATTTATTTATTTTGTGGTACTGGGGATGGAACCCAGGGCCTTCTACTTCCAGGCTACATCCCCAGCCCTATTTTATTGTGCAAAAGGGTCTCACTTAAAACAGGGAACAGAGATTCCCTATAGGGTAAAAAGTTATAAATTGCTAAGAGTCTAAGTTGCTGAGGCTGGCTTTGAACCTGAAATCCTCCTGTCTCAGCCTCCCAAGTACTGGGATTATAAGCATGTGCACCACACCCTAAATACTAATTGTGTCCCACCAACTGATCTCACCACTCACTGACCTGCAGTTGGAAGAACCCTAACAATGGTGCTAAAGAGTGACCTAGACCCTCTGGTAATCTCCTTTAGCATCCTAACCGCCCCCCACTCCAAATAAACATACCACTGAAGTAAAAGCATTGTGCTTGCTCAGCAAACTGGGCATCAGGACTCAGCCCCAGCCCCTCTCTCCTATATAACCAAGTTACAGTGCTGGGCAGCTCTGAGGCAGTAACTGACAGGTGTATATATTGTTCATCCTTTCCATAACAGCAGCAGGCCCAGATTCCATGCCTCCTTCCTGCTGTGTTCCCCCATCAGCTCTGGTCACTACCATTTCCTGTTGGCAGTGCAGCCACTGGGCTCCATTAGTACAGGCACACTGAACAAGCTTTTGTTATATGTGATAGGAGGCATGCTTGAATAAGCCTGCCTTCAGTCCACCTGGGTTCAAATACTGCATTTCTTCGCCACTGGATTTGGCCAACCTTCTTCCCTATGTGTGCCTCAGTTTCCTTTTCTGGAAAATGGGGTAAGAGGAAAGCCCACTGGACAGACCTAGTGGTGCACATCTGTAATCCTAGTACTTGGGAGGCTGAGACAGGAGGATTACAGGTTCAAGGCCAGCCTCAGCAACTTAGAAAGACTGTTTCAAAATAAAATTAAAAGGGCTGGTGGGTGTAGCTCAGAGGTAGAATGGCCCTAGGTTTAATCCTGTTTAAAAAAAAAAAAAAAGAGCCGGGTGTGGTGGCGCATGCTTGTAATCCCAGTGCTTGGGAGGCTGAGACAGGAGGATCACAGGTTTGCAGGCAGCCTCAGCTATTTAGTGAGGCCCTACGCAACTTAGTGACATCCTGTTTCAAAATAAAGAAAAAATTAAAAGGGCTGGGGAGTGTAACTTGGAGATAGAATGCCCCTGGCTTCAATCTCCAGTACTGCGGGCGCGCGCACACACACACACACACACACACAGACTGGCATAGAATAAGCACTCCGTAATTGCCATCTTCCATTTAAGGGACATAAGATTCCCACCAAAGGACACGAGTTTTGTCCAGTGACTTGGGGTTGCAGACAGTGTGGCGGGGACATCTGTGCACACGAATCTGTACACAGGTGTGAGGGTATCTGTCAGATCAATTCCTAGGGTAATATCTCCAAGCCAGAGAGAGGTGTGGTGCAAGTGTTGTGGTTATGAACACAGGACTTGGTCCCAGTCCCAGCTGTGTGACCTGGCCAAGCTGTCCGCCTTCACTTGACTGCTTCTCTACCTTGCTGGATCTTCAACTCAGGCTTGAGCAATTCATTTATCCAAATATGCAACCGAGGAGCACCTGCTAATGTCTGCTTAGACTACTGGGGAGACAACGCTGGAGAAATCAGGCCCAAATCCCTGCCCTCGAGCCCACATTCTAGTGGGAAGGCAGACAAAATAAAGAGCAATTTGTCATATGAGATAAGGTCTGTGGGGATAAAAGATAGGGAAGGGCCATGGGAGGTCTGCAAAGGTGGATGTGATTATATGTAGGCCAGGGAAGAGCTCTCTGAGAAGGTGCATCCTGAACTGGATTGTGGCACACGCCTGTAATCCCAGTACTTGGGAAGGTGAGACAGGAGAATGGCAGGTTTGAGGCCAGCCTCAGCAATTTAGCAAGACCCCGTTTCAAAATAAAAATTAAAAGGGCTGGGAGCCGGGCATGGTGGTGCACACTTGTAATACCAATACTTGGGAGGCTGAGACTGGAGGATCTGGGTTCGCCGCCAGCATCAGCTACCTAGTGAGGCCCTCCCCAAATAAAGAATAAAAAATAGGACTAGGGGTGTAGCTCAGATGTGGAATGTCCCTGTGTTCAATCCCCAGTACCGAAAAAAAAAGGCTGAGGATTTGGCTCAGAGGTAAAATGCTCCTGGGTTCAATTCAATTCCTAGTACCACACGCCAAAAGAAGGCTCCTCCTGAGAAAGACATGAGGGCGATGAAAAAGAGAACCTCAGGCTGCCTGGAGGCCCGCCTGTGCCAAAGCCCTGGGGTAGTGTGGCTGCAGGTACAGAAAGTGGGCTATAGGTAACAAAGGTCAGATACCGGCAGGGCCTGGGGTGTCTACCGGGAGGACTTTAGGATAGCGCTTCCGCGCAAAGGGAAGGTGTTCGCAGGCGCCCTCTGGCGGTCTCATTGGGAACTGTCTGCAGCGCTACAGAGGGGAAGCCCAGGCAGACACCAGGTGGCCGGACCCAGAGGTGCCAGTGGAGTTAGAAGTGGTTGGATTGCGGATACATTTAAAAGGTGGTGTCAGCCGGGCGTGTTTGCGCACGCTTGTAATCCCAGTATTTGGGAGGCTGAGACAGGAGGACCCGAGTTCGCGGCCAGCCTCAGCTGCTTAGTGAGGCTCTCTGCAACTTAGACCCTGTTTCAAAGTAAAGAATAAAAGAAATAAGGACTAGGGGTGTAGCTCAGAGGTAAAATGCCCCTGGGTTCAATCCCCATTACCGCAAAAAAAAAAAAAAAAAAGTGTTGCCATCAGGATTGGTGGGAGGATGTGAGAGAGAAGATCAGGTCCTACAGCAAGAAGGGAAGCATAGCTAAGATGTGGAAGACCGAGAGAAGGTTTGGAGGATAGAAAGGAGGATTAGGAATTTGGTTGGACACGGTTTACCAAATGGGAATCTCAAGTAGGTACTTGCATGCTCGAGTCCGGGGGTCAGGTGTGTGGAACAGCAGGAGGCAAAAAGGTGATTTGTGGTGGGAAGGTTAGGATAAGCTTAAATTCAAGAGGCAACGAGAGTAGAAAAAGGATTCCTTTCTGGCAGAGCGGGCGGATGGGGACCCAGGAAGCTGCCCCTGAGACCGACCCCCGCCCCACCTCCACCCTGCCCAGGCTGTTCCCCTTGCAGTTTGTCCAGCTCTTCGTCCACGATGAAAGCCGCCGGCAGCTCAAGGTCAAGTTCCGCACTGGCCGAGCTTTCTACCTGCAGCTGCGGGCCCCTCCAGAGACGCGCGACCGCGAGTTCGGCCAGTGGGTGCGGCTGCTCTACCGCCTGCGCTTCCACTCCGCCCAGGGAGCTGTGCCGTTCACGCAGGAGTACTCGGGGCTGGAGGACGACGACGAAGAGGAGGAGGACGACGAGGAGGACTTTGACTTTGAGGGGGAGGAGGCGATGCTGGAGCTGGAGGAGGTGAGGGGAGGGGGGGAGGGGGCCGAGAGAAGAGGGGACCTAGGTAGCCAAAGGCCTCTAATCCAGTACTTGGAAGGCTGAGACAGGAGGATCAAGGGCTAGAGACCAGCCTCAGCAACTGAGAGTAGAGTCCACTCCTGGGTCCTTCTGGGGTGTGAAGTCTCAGTAGTGAGACTCAGGGTCTGGAGTGGAGCAGGGTCTGCAGGGCCTGGAAAAGGCAGCTCTAGGCTCCTGACTGGGAACAGTCCCCTGGGTCTTTCTCCTTGACTTCCAGAGCCCCCAGCTTTGGAGTGAGTGTGGGCATTCTGAAGTTCAGTCCAGCCAGACTAAAAGTCAGGGTCCCTGAGAGGCCTGGGGAAGGAAATGGCCCACCCCACACCCACCACACCCATGGCCGGCAGCGCCATAGGCCAGGGCCTCTGAGACTGACCCACTTTCCTTCCCAGCTTCAATCCAAGGAAGCCAGACTCGACCCGCAAGCCTCTGAACTCTGGGGACTCTGATTCTACAACGTCCTTTGAGGTCACCAAAGGACCAGAGATAAAAGCATCTTACCTCAGGGCCAGACAAATGAACTAATGTTAATAAAGATCGGCCACTTAAGAAGTGACAGCCACTCATGGGCATTTTGGCCAGCATCCCCAACTCAACGTAGCTGCCCCAACGCAGTCTCCAGTCAGCTGTGTTGCTCCCAGACCCACCACCAAGACCTGGTGCCACCAGTGCCGCAGGGCTCCCTCGGGGACAGCCTTCCCAGTGTGGCCTTGCTTCTCCTTGACTCCCTGTGGTTTGTGGTAGCAGCAAGCTTGCCTTGTCTCTCCCTGTGGTGGCTAGTCTCTCAGCAAGCCTTGGAGTCCCCTCACTGGAGTTGCCGGCGTGGCCCACTTCACTGTGGCTGCCTTGCGGTGGTGGCCATTCTAACATCACCCAGCCCAGAGTGACCACCCTCAACAGGAGGGGGAAGGGAGCTACAGATTCAAGGACAGACACAATAGTTGGAGCAACACTATTTTCTTGTCAGGAGGACACAGTCCCAAGCACTCTGTGATGGAGGCAGGACTCAGTTGTCCCGATAGGTAGCAGCCAAAGTTTCACTGTGGCACTGTGGATGGAATGAGAGAAGGTGGGTGAGGCGGCTGAGGGCACACTTCCTAAATCCCCCAAGCCCTTTGCTTGCTGTATCCCTGTGCCCAGCAGGGGCGCAAGGTGACACACCCCAGCCAGCACTTGTTCCTGACCTCCACCAAGGGTGTCCTGATGACTCTCATTTCCTTTTCCTCCTGCTCCCCCTCCTCTTCCTCCTCCTCCTCTTCCTCTTTATACCAGAGATTGAACCCAGAAGGGTTCTACCTCTGAGCTATACCCCCAGCCCTATTTTATTTTATATTTTGAAACAGGGTCACATTAAGTCCCTGAGGGCCCCACCAATTCCTGAGGCTGGCCTGGAACCTATGATTCTCCTATCTCAACTTCCCAAGTCCTGGGATTACAAGCATGTGGCCACCATGCCAGGCCAGTTATTCCCATTTTCAGCCCCAAACTAGGACCTTCTGAGCAGCCACTGGCTACCAGCAGCCACTGGGACCCTGACAGTGGGCTATTATTTTTCTTTTTTGTGGTACTGGGAATTGAGCCCAGGGGCATTCTACCTCCAAGCTACACCCCCCAACCCTATTTTATTTTTGTTTTTAAACAGGGTCTCACTAGGTTAACGAGAGTGTCCCTACTTGCTGAAGCTATCCTCGAACCTGCAATCTTTCTGTCTCAGCCTCCCAAGTACTGGGATTACAAGTGTGCACCACCATGCCCAGCTGAGGTTGGGCTATTTCTTTCTTTCTTTTTTTTTTTTTTTTTTTTTTGCGGTACTGGAGATTGAACTCAGGGGCATTCTACCTCCGAGCTATACCCCAGCCCTATTCTTTATTCTTTATTTTTGAAACAGGGTCTCACTAAGTTGCAGAGTGCCTCACTAGGTAGCTGAGGCTGGCCGAGAACCCGTATCCTCCGGTCTCAGCCTCCCAAATGCTGGGATTACAAGTGTGTGCCACCACACCCAGCTTAGGTTGGGCTATTTCTAAGCAGATTCAGTAGTTGGTCAAGGGAGACAGCAGGAGAGCAGGCGCCAGGCGAGCCTGGGAACTGGTGATCTAGGACAGCAGCCAAGAGTCTGCAGCCCCTTCTGCCTGCAGGACTGTTGGGGCCAGGGGACATCTGAGCCAATGTGAAGTCACATGTAGGGGCCTGGGAAGTCCCCATTCACATCAGCACCTCTAATGGGCTTTATGATTAGTGTCCACTTAGCTGAGCCTTGACTGGCTGATGTCCAGTGGACTGGAGCCCAAGGCCAAAGAGGTGAGAAAGAGTGTTTGAGGTGAGGGGAGACCAGTCTGTCCAGCTGCCAATAGCCTGGTGTGATTGGAACGGTGTGGTGGGGGGGCAGGTCAGATGCAGCTCCAGGCCGAGGAGCTGGGAGCCCAGGAGGGTTGTGAGCAGGGGAGGGCAAGTCAGTTCTGCATCTGGAGACCTTGCTGGGGCTGTAGGAGATGGACAGGAGAGAGAGGCTGCAGGCAGGGAGGAAGCTGGCAGGAGGACTCAGGAGGAAGAGGATGAAGCATGAGCAGAGAAGTTGGAGCTGTGGAGCAGAGCAGAGAGGACTGGCCGGGAGAGGCAGGGACAGCAGGTGGACCGCCATGGAAGGGAGTCTCCACATGATTCCTATTCCCTTCGCCTCTGCCAACGCAGCTCCTGACATGGCCTGCTGGAGGCCTTGGGACATTTCCTAAATTGTCCCCAAGTTGTCCCTCATTGTCCTTCCCCTCCATTAGAAAAGGTTACAGGTGTGAGGTGGGTGGAAGACTGAGACGGGAGAATTTCAAGTTGAAGGCCAGCCTCAGCAACTTGGTGAGACCCTGTTTCAAAATAAAAAATAAAAGCCAGGAGTAAAGGCACACACCTGTAATCCCAGTACTTGGGAGGCTGAGACAGAAGGATTGCAAGTTCACAGGCAGCCTCAGCAATTTAGCGAGATCTTCTGCAACTTAGTGAGACCCTGTTTCAAGATAAAAAGTAAAACAGGGAATAAAATATAGGGCTAGAGGTAGAGCTTGGAGGTAGAATGACCCTTCTCCCCATCCCTCCCAGGGACTCAGTCCTGGCTCCCCTAGATCTCCGCATTGGCATTGCTCTGCATGGGGCCCCGGCTGGGTTTACAAAGGGCTGGTATGGGGACCTCCCCTCCTCACCTCGTACATCCAGCCTGCACTCGGCCAGGGCCTCCCCCAGCTCGTTGAAGGCTCTGCAGGAGTAGGTCCCTGCATCGAAAGGCGAGGGGCGGCGGATATTCAGCGTCAGGACCCCCTGGTGGTTGGTCATCAGGAACTTAGGATCTTCATGGATTTCCATCTTGTTCTTCATCCAGACCACCTTCGGCTGTCAAGGGGAGCAAGCCAGGAGGCCAACTTGGAAGGGGTGCCCTGGGCAGTGGCAGAACAAGGCTTGGGAGGCAGATTTGGATTTTATCTTGGCTGTGCTACCTCATTTCTGGATATCCTTGAGCTAGTCACTTCTACTCTCTGACCCTCAGTCTCCTCTTCTGTAAAATCAAGTTGATGATCCCTTCTACACAGGGCAGTGCCAAGGGCCTCCCACTGCTCTCAGGATACAGACCTCACGTCAGGTAGTAAGCAGCCCGTAGGCCCTCCGTGACCTGGCCCCTTGGCTCCTTGGCCCTCACCTCTCACCCTCTCCTCCTGCCTCTGCTCCAGTCACCTGAAACAGACCAGAGGGCTCCTGCTCCAAGACCTCAACACTGGCTGTTCCCTCTTTCAATACTGCCCTTCCCCATCTCCTTCCCCCTAATTAGTGTCTGTCTGTCTGACCTTCATAGCTCAGCTCGGGTCCCTTCCCAGGCCCTAGACTGGAACAGAAGCACCATTTTTCCCTCTCAGAACTGCCTTCTCTGGCATGCTTGCCACTTTTTATAATTCTGTATTATTTGTGTGATTTGGGATCAACATCAGGCTCCCCCAACATATGGGACCTTCCGGTCCTATTTGTTTAGCAAATTGAAAGCTAGGCATGGTGGCACACACTTATAATTCCAGTACTTGGGAGGCTGAGACAGGAGGATCACAGGTTTGCAGCCAGCCTCAGCAATTTAGTGAGGTTCTCAGCAACTTAGCAAGACCCGTTTCCAAATAAAAAATAAAATAGGGCTGGGGGTATAGCTCAGAGGTAGAATGCCCCTGAATTCAATCCCTAGTACCACCAAAAAAAAAAAAAAAAAAAAGGAAAAGAAAAGAAAGCAAGCCTCTGAAAATGTTTATAAGAATAAATGAGCCAGGTGTGGTGGTGTGTGCCTGTAATCCCAGTACTTGGGAGGCTGAGACAAAAGGACTACAGGTTTGAGGCCAGCCTTAGCAACTTAGTGATACCCTTAGCAACTTAGCAAGACCATGTTTCAAGATAAAAAAAAAAAAGGGGGGGGGGGGGGGAGACTGGGAATGTAGCTCAGAGGTAGAATGCTCTTGGGTTCAATCTCCAGTACCAAAAAAAAAAAAAGAAAAAGAAACGGGGTGGATGAATGGACTGAGTAAATGGATGAGTCGGTAGGTGATTAAATGAGCTGAAGTAATGAGTGGATGTAGTAAGAGCAGAGCAGATACATGGAGATGCAGAAGGTAAACTAATGAATGTATGATTTGTCCTCGGTGGTTGAAGCCAAACATCTGGAGTCTAGACCAGAAGCCGGCAAATGTTTTTATGAGGGGCCAGATCATAAATATTTCAGGCTTCTTAGGCCCCAAGATCTTTGTCATGACTACTCAGCTCCACCACTGCCTTGCAGATGCAACCATGGACAAAACATTTTGTAAGCAAATGTGCATGGCCTGTGCACCAGTGAAACTTTACTGAGAAACAGGTGGCAGGGAGGTTTGGCCCACCAGCTGTAGTTTGCCAATCTCTGGTCTACAGGGGTCCCTGGAGCTCACGGTTTCCGGTATCCATATTTCTGGAAACTTGGGGGCAAGAAGATCCTGGGGGAGCCGTGGAGGTGCAGGCCATCCCTGGGGAGGGGGTATGTTTCCAAGGCATTAATGTCTGTCCTTGAACAGGACAAGGGACACCAATGCCCGTCTCCTCAGGCTGCCAAGACGAGCCATGACCTGGCATGGTCGTGCAACAGAGATAGAGGCAGGAAGAGAGAGTGTAATTGTCTGAGACTTGGGCTCTGGCCAGGGGAGGGGAGAAATAGGAGGTGGGGTGGAGAGCAAATCCCACTGAACAGAGCAACCCGGGGAAAAAGCTGGTCTTGGGGCGGCATCATGCCAAAGGTCTCCCTCCGGGTCCTCCATGTGGGCATGTGACACACACAGACCCCACCCCGCACCTTTGGGTGGCCTCTGACGGCACAGTTGAGCGCCGCGGCGTACCCAGCTACGACCACCCGGTCCATTAGAGGCGTCAGGAACTTGGGAGGTGTCCGGAAGTCATGTTCCTTGTACTCTAGGGGTTTGAAGGTGATTCCTGGTGATAGAGATGTATCAATCAGCAAGGTCTAGCCTCTCTCTGACCCCAGCCAGAGAACAGACCCGACCAGCTCTGCCCCATGGAGGGGCTCGTGGCACCTGTCTTGAGGATGCGGGCTGTGTTCTTGGAGACCCCAGGTGAGTCACTGAGACCACAGATGTTCTCGCTGAAAACACGGAAATAGTACTCGTTGCCCACGATGAGGTCCGACACGGTGCAGTTGGTGTGCCGGGTGTGTTCATAGACGTTGAACCACTCCTAGAGTGGGGGCAGGGAAGGACAGGGGATCAGGGACATGGGGGAGAGCACACAAGTGGGTACAGATACAGGAGGGCCAGGAGAGCAGGAGAAAGCCCGTCATTATCAACAATCGCCAACAGGTGGGAACAACCCAAGTGCCCATCAAGACATGGACAAGCAGAATGTGGTCCGTCCACAAAAGGGAATATTGTTCATCCCCAAAAAGAAGGAAGTACTGTTGGGTGAGGTGAGGCACACCTGTAATCCCAGTACTTGGGAGGCCGAGACAGGAGAAACGCAGGTTCGAGACCAGTCTCAGCAATTTAGCAAAACCCTCAGTAACCTAGAGAAACCCTTTTTCAAAATAAAAAGGTCTGGGAGAAATCAGGTGTGGTGGCGTATGCTTGTAATCCCAGTACTTGGAAGGCTGAGACAGAAGAATTGCTGGTTCACCACCAGACTCAGCTACTTAGCGAGACCCTCTGCAACTTAGTGAGACCCTGTTTCAAAATAAAGAATAAAAATAGGGTTGAGGGTGTAGCTCAGAGGTATAATGCCCCTGGGTTCAATCCCCAGCAACAATAGATACGTTTTTTATTTGTTTGTTTGTTTTAAGGTAACTGGGCCTGGGTGTGGTGGCAGATGCCTGTAATTCCAGTACTTGCCAGGCTCAGCAATTTAGTGAGACTCTCAGCAACATAGCAGGACCCCATTTCAAAATAAAAAGGGCTGGGGGTGTAGCTTGGAGGTAGAATACCACTGGGTTCAATCCCCAGTACTACATACACAAATTTTTTTTTTTTTTTTTTTTTTTTTGGTAAAAATGTTTTGGTTTAAAAAAATTTTTTTTTCATACTGGCATTCTACCTCCAGACTATCCCCCCAGCTCTTTTTTTTTTTTTTTTTTTTCCAGTACTGGGGATGGAACCCAGGGGATTCTACCTCCGAGCTACATCCCCAGCCCTATTTTTTATTCTTTATTTTGAAGCAAGATCTCAGGATCTCACTAAGTTGTGGAGTGCCTCACTAAGTAGCTGAGGCTGGCCGATAACCCGGATCCTCCTGTCTCAGCCTCCCTAGTACTGGGATTACAAGCCTGTGCCACCAAGCCCGGATTCTATTTTTTTTTAAACAGTCTCGCTAGGTTGATGAGAGTCTCACTACTTGCTGAGGCTGTCCTTGAACCTGCAATCCTCCTGTCTCAGCCTCTCAAGTACTGGGATTATAAGCATGCGCCACTGTGCCAGCTAAATTTTTTTTTTTCCAGTACTGGGGATTGAACTCAGGGGC
>PVLC010004480.1:30929-57026 GCA_004027655.1 Graphiurus murinus
TAGATTTTTTTTTTTTTTTTTTTTTTTTTGCGGTACTGGGGATTGAACTCAGGGGCATTCTACCTCCGAGCTACACCCCCAGCCCTATTTTTTATTCTATAGTTTGAAACCGGGTCTCGCTAAGTTGCGGAGTGCCTCACTAGGTAGCTGAGGCTGGCCGCGAACCCAGAACCTCCGGTTTCAGCCTCCCGAATGCTGGGATTACAAGCGTGCGCCACCACGCCCGGCTAGAAATTTTTAAATAAATAAATAAAATGGTTTCTGCAGAGGCTAGGGTGTAGTTTAGTGATAAAGCACTTGCCTAGTGTGCCTAAGCCCCTGGGTTCCATCCCCAGCACTGGAAATGAATAAATAGATGGATAGATAAACTGGTTACTGGCTAGTTTTGTTCTGTGAGATTTGCCTAATACAAAAAGAAATGCAACAGGTACCAAATCTCAGCCTAAGGGATTCCTTCCCCCCAGCCCCAGCCCATTTTCCCAGTCTTGGACTCAGTGTCCCCAGTTATGAAGCGGGGCCCTTGGCTCCAGCTCTGTCAACTTCTCCCGGTTGCCTGCCCAGGCCCCTCTGCTCTCTCACCATGGTTTTCTTGTCAGCTTTCTGGACAAAATACCCTGTGATCTCACTGTTGCCGTTGTCTTTGGGGGGCTGCCACTCCACCAGGGTGTTAGTGCCCCACACCTCCTTCACCATCACGTTCTCCGGTGGCCCTGCCTTTTCTGCAGGGAGAGGTGATGTTAGACACCAGCCCAAGACGCCCCTACTTGCCCTGCTTAACTGTGTATGTGGTGATGCACACCCTGAATCTCAGTACTCAGGAGGCAGAGACAGGAGGATGCAAATTTGAGGCCAGACTCAGCAATTTAGCAAGACCCTCACCAACTGAGCAAGACTCCGTTTCAAAATTAAAAAATTGGGCTGGGGTGTATTTCGGAAGAAGAATGCCTCTGGGTTTAAACCCCAGAACCATAAAATAAAAAAGATGCCCTTGTAGGTCCTGCTGCTCGCCTGCTCTTCCGCGGCCACCCCTCTCTTCTTTTTGCTCTCCTGGTCTCGCTTCCCTCTCTCTCCATCTGGCTTCCCATCTCCTCCCTTCCTGGGCCCCCTCCTGGCCTGCCTCTCCCCTCCCTGCCCCGGCTGCGGCTGCGTACCCACGACCCGGATGCGGATGGTGGCTGTGTCCTTCATGTTTTCGATCTGCACGCTCAGCTCATACTCCCCGGAGTCTGAGCGAGCGGCCTGGCGCACGAAGAATACGGTGTCGAAGTCGCTGGTCCGCACGTGCACGCGGGAGGTGTCTAGGGGGGCCCCGCCCTTTGTCCACACCACCTGGGGCCGGGGCTTGCCCTGGCAGGGGAGGACGGAGCAGAGTCAGCAGAGCCCGGGGGTGGGGGTGGCTACAGCCCTGGTCCCAGCCCCAGCCGGGTACCTGGAAGGGGATGACCAAGTTGAGCGCTTCTCCAACTTTGCGGATGTACGTCTGGCGCAAGTGGCGAGGGAGCCGGATCTTGGGTTGCTCTGTAGGCACGAACACAGGTCGGAGGCTGAGCTCTGGGCTGGGGGGTCTTTGAAGGACATTACTTTTTCTTTTCTTTTTGGACTGAGGATTGACCCCAGGGGGTGTTCTACCTTCGAGCTACGCCCCAGTTCTTTTTATTTTTCAGCTTTGAAACAGGGTCTTGGTAAATTGCTGAGGCTGGCCTAAGACCTGCGATCCTCTTGTCTCAGCCTCCCCAGTACTGGGATTACAGGCACACGCCACCATACCTGGTTTGAAGGGCATCTAAGGGTGGCAATGTCCCCTGGGGGATTCCCTGATGACACCATGAAAAGGGCAGAGGGGATGGCACCGACCTGGCTTTAGGAGGGCTAGGTCAAGGTTAGGGGCTTACCCACAATCTCCCGGATGGTGACAGGCTGGACCAGGGTGGCTGGCTCGCTGCGTCCCGCTATGTTGACCCCAACCACTCGGAACAGGATCCTGGCTCCCGTGGGGAGGTCCTTGACAGTGAAGCCACAGCGCTCCACAGGCTCCTTGTTGGCAGGGACCCACTCCTCGGCTGTGAGAGAGGAACCGTGTGGTGGATTGGGTGCCCTCCACACCCCTCTGCTCACAGCCCTGGAGCGACAGCTGCTCACCGAGAGAGCTTAAGGCGCATGTGCAGCACACCCTCCAGCCTCCACCACTTGGGACTCCACTTTAGGGATGAGGAAACGGAGGCCCAGCGAGGCTCAGGTGTGGCAAACTAGTCACACTCAGGGCTGTCTGCCTCCAGGAGGGGGAGAGGGGCAGGGACCCAGGAGGAGGCTGGGGTGGGGTGGTGGTTAAAGTCCCCCGGATTTCCCACCTCTTCTTTACATGCCTTCTGTCCTGGGTTTATGGCCCTAAAGAATCCTAACAAGCTTGGTTCTGAAACATCAGGGGGACTCTGGCTTGGGCCAGGTTAGTGAGGGTCAGGATAGGGCAGAGAGAGGGAGAAGTGTCAGTCCTGTTCACCTATGCACCTCGTGACGGCAGGAGCTGCCCCCACCAGGCTAAGATGAAGGTACTGATGTTCCGAGACTTGCCCAAGGTGACACAAAGTGTACACAAAGGAGGGGAGCCCACATCTGCCTGAGGTGTAGTGTCCAGGTAGATAAGTCTGTCCTCCCAGTGAGATGGCCACCTCAGAGACACTTCCATGCCTGGGTCTGGTGTACTGTCAGTGCTCAATGACTGTGTTCAATGCAGGATGGAGGGTTGGACATGTGGAAACACGGATGATGGATAGACAGGTGAGGAGATGATAGACCGATAAACAGATGGATGGATGGTCATACAGGTAGAGGAAGTACCCTGTACCCTGGAGGGGTACAGGGGAGGGATTACAGAATCCCAGTACTTGGGAGGCTGAGACAGGAGGATCACAGGTTCAATGCCAGCCTCAGCAACTCAGCAAGACCCCCAGAAACTTAGCGAAACCCTATTTCAAAATAAAAAGGGCGGGAGGTGTAGCTTAGGGGGAGAATGTCCCCTGGTTCACTCCCCAGTACAATAAGTAAATAAAGAGGAAGGGAGGAAGGGGGGGGAGGGAGAGGGAGAGGGAGAGGGAGAGAGAGAGAGAGAGAGAGAGAGAGAAAGAAGGGAAGGAGGAAAGAAGGTGAAAAGATAGACATATAGATGAAAAAATGTGGATGGGTGGACAGTTGATCCAAAAGATTTTTGGATGGATAGATGGAGGAATGAATGACCGAGCAGACAAGTGGAAGAAAGGAAGGGAGGGAGGGAAAGGAAAGGAAGGCAGGCTGGCTGAAGAGATGATGGATGAAGAAGGGTCGGGTGGATAAGTGGATGGATGGAAGGGGGGAGGCACAAGGCAGTAGACAAATGGCCGGAAGGGCAGATGGACAGATGAAAAGCCACCGTGGTGTGGGGGATGGACATAGAGGACACGCTGGTCACAGGGGTCTGCCTCCATGCACCCCATCTGGGCCTGCCACCACCCCTGCATGACCCTGCTCAGCTCCCTGGATGGGGCGCCATGGGGTGCCGAGGGGTCACTCACAGCCTTCCAGGCAGTACTCCACCAGGTACCCGTCGATGCCGCCTGCCCCGATCCTGTCTGGCGGCCTCCACTTGAGTGTGGTGGTGGTGTCTGTCACGTCCTCCACTGTCAGGTGCAGGGGTTCACTGGTGGGTGCTGTGAGGATCCAGGGAAGAGGATGTGGGGGGTCAATGAAAGATCAGGGGTGGGCAGGAAAGGGCAGGGGTCAGAGGTGAAGTCACTGGTTAAGAAAGGGCTCATGTGGTGGCCGGAAGTCACTGAGCAAGGAATATCATTGGTGGTCATTAATATAATTCAGTATCAGCTGGGCGTGGTGGCACACACCTATTATCCTAGTACTTGGGAGGCTGAGACACGGAGGATCATAGGTTTGAGGCCAGCCTTGGCAACTTAGGCCCTCAACAACATAGTGAGACCCTGTTTCAAAATAAATAAAATAGGACTGGGAGTGTAGCTCAGAGGTAGAATGTCCCTGGATTCAACCCCCAGTACAAAAATTTTAAAAAAAATAAAATAAAATAAGCTGGGTGTGGTGGCGCATGCCTGTAATCCCAGTACCTTGGAGGTTGAGACAGGAGGATCTCAGGTTCAAGGACAGCCTCAGCAAAGTAGTGAGACTCTCATTAACCTAGAGAGACCCTGTTTCCAAATAGAAATAAAATTGGGTTGGGGAGCTGGGCGTGGTGGCACACGCTTGTAATCCCAGCATTCGGGAGGCTGAGACCAGAGGATCCGGGTTCATGGCCAGCCTCAGCTATCTAGTGAGGCACTCCACAACTTAGAGAGACTCGGTTTCAAAATAAAGAATAAAAAATAGGGCTGAGGGTATAGCTCAGAGGTAGAATGCCCCTGAGTTCAATCCCCAGTACCGCAAAAAAAAAAAAAAAATTGGGTTGGGGATATAGTTTGAAGGTAGAATGCCTCTAGGTTCAATCCCCAGTACCACAAAAATAAATAAGTAAATAAATAAATAAACAAACAAACAAACCTGGGCATGGTGGCACACACCTATAATCCCAGTACTTGGGAAGCTGAGAGAATAGGATTGCAGGTTCAAAACCAGCCTCATCAATTTAGCAACTTAGTGATACCCAGTTCCAAAATAAAAAATAAGCCAGGTGTGGTGACACAAGCCTGTAATCCCAGTAGTTGGGAGGCTAAGACAAGAGGATTGCAGGTTCGATGACAGCCTCAACAAGTTGTGAGACTCTCAGCAACCTAGCAAGACCCTGTTTCAAAATAAAAATAAAATAGGGCTGGGAGTATAGCTCAAAGATACAATGCTCTTGGGTTCAATTCCCAGTACCACAAAAACAAAACAAAACAAAAAATAAAAAGGCAGCTTTGTGGCCAGCCTCAGCTGCTTAGTGAGGCCCTCTGCAACTTAATGAGACTCTGTTTCAAAATAAAGAATAAAGAATAGGGCTGGGGGTGTAGCTCAGAGGTAAAATGCCCCTGGGTTCAATCCCCAGTACCACAAAAATAAATAAATAAATAAATAAATAGATAAATAGATAAATAATAAAAAATAAAAAGGGCTGGGAGTATAGCTCAGAGATAGGATGCCCCTATCACTTTTGGTACTGGATTCAACCCCTAGTACCAAAATTAAAAAATAAAATAAGCTGCACATGGTGGCATATACCTATATTCCCAGTACTTGAGAGGCTGAGACAGGAGGATTACAGGTTCAAGGCTAGCCTCAGTTACTTAATGAGGCCCTCCACAACTTAGTGAGACCCTGTTTCAAAATAAAGTATAAAAATAGGGCCGGGGGTACAGCTTGGAGTTAGAATGCCCCTGGGTTCAATCCCCAGTACAACACACACACACACACACACACACACACACACACACACACACACAAATGGTGGTGCACACTTGTAATCCCAGTACTTGGGAAGCTGAGACAGGAGGATCACAGGTTCAAAGCCAGCTTTGACAACTTAGTGAGGCTCTCAGAAACCTAGTGAGACCCTGTTTCCAAATAAGAAATAAAATCCAGCTAGGAGTGTAGCTTGGAGGTAGAATACCTCTGGGTTCAATCTCCAGTACTGAATAAATAAATAAATAAATAATATGAAAAGGGCTAGGGGTGTAGGTCAGAGGTAAAATGCTCCTCGGATCAACCCCTAGTGCCAAAATAATAACAATAATAATGAAAGAATAAAAAGGCTGAAGGTGGAGCTCAGAGGTAGAATGCCCCTGAGTTCAATCGCAGTACTAAAAAAAAAGAATAAACTAAAATAACTCTGCATCACTGGGAGGGGACAGCCTCCAAGCCGGGGTTGACTAGCTGGCCGCAGGATGGGGTTGGGGTGGGGGGAGGTGTTGGGTGATGCTGACTGGTGGCAGGACCACAGGTGGGCAGTCAGAGGGGTCAAAGGCCAGGGGCAGTTCAGAGAGGAATGGCGGGCAGAGCCAGGGCAGAGGGCGCTGGGAGTGCCGGGAGCGGGAGTGTCACCGATGGGCATGAAGGGCTTGGTGTTCATGCTGGGCTGCGACACTCCGATGGCGTTGACCGCGAAGACGCGCATCTCATAGAGGACGCCCTCGATCATCTTGGTGGACTCATACGTCGTCTCCGTGAACACCTCGAAGTTCAGCTTCATCCAGCGGTGGGAGCCCTTCTTCTTCCGCTCCAGGAGGTACCCTGCGGCCCCCAAGCAGACAGGAGCAGTGGTGATGGGGACACAGGTACAGGCCATGTCAGAAGGTCGTGGGGAGGGCATGGGGTCACAGGCCAGGCAGAAGGATCACAGGACCCGCAGAGGCCCCAGGCCTCTGTGAATCTTGGGTAGGTTTCCAAAGTCACAGAGCAATCCAAACCCACCAGTTATAGGGTCAGAAATGTAGGGAGTCCAGCCCAGCATGGTGGCGCACACTTGTATTCCCAGTACCTGGGAGGCTGAGACATGAGAATTGCAAGTTCACCACCAGCCTCAGCAATATGAGGCCACCGCAATTTCAAAAATAAACAAAAATAGGACTAGGGGTGTAGCTCAGAGGTAGAATACCCCTGGGTTCAATCCCCAGTAGAGCAGAGACAGAAGGAAGGAAGGAAGGAAGGAAGGAAGGAAGGGAGGGAGGGAGGGAGGGAGGGAGGGAGGGAAAGGGAAATGGAAAGGAAGGAGGGAGAAAAGAAAGAAATCAAGGGAGTCATAGATCGTGAATCATGGGGTCAGGGACACAGAAAGGCCCCTGGCTATGGGCCAAAGTGAGACTTATTCCCAGGTTGCTGTGGGCTAAAGAATGATAAACAGCTGGGCATAGTAGTATTCGCCTGTAATCCCAGTACTTGGAAGGCTGAGACAGGAGGATTGCACGTTTAAGGCCAACCTCAGCAACTCAGCAAGGCCCTCAGCAACTTAGTGAGACCCTGTTTCAAAATAAAGAATAAAAAATAGGGCTGGGAACTAGGCATGGTGGCGCACACTTGTAATCCCAGCATTTGGGAGGCTGAGACTGGAGAATCTGGGTTCAAGGCCAGCCTCCGCTACCTAGTGAGCTCTCCGCAACTTAGTGAGACCCTGTTTCAAAATAAAGAATAAAAAGTAGGGCTGAGGGTATAGCTCAGAGGTAGAATGCTCCTGAGTTCAATCCCCAGTACCGCAAAAAAAGGGCTGGCAGGGAGCTCAGAGAGAGAACACCCCTGGATTCAATCCTCAGTACCAGATAACAAAATAATAAAATAAATAAGTAAAAAAGTAAAAGGGCTGAAGGTATATAGTTCAGAGGCTCCTGGGCCTATTCCCAGTACCAAAAAGAAAAAGAAAATGACGAGGAAAAGCCACAGGAATCAGAAGGCATTAAAGATGCAAACCAGGTCCCAGGGGGAGACAGCGGAGGGTGCTAAAGACTTGGGGGTCACGGGGCAGTTGGAGGTGAAGGAAGGTGGGCAGTCACGGGGCACTCACCAGTGACTGGCTGTCCCCCGTCGTACTTGGGTGGCTCCCAGACCAGGATGGCCCAATCTTCTCCCACTGAAGTGACCCTCACGGCCTCTGGGGGATCCGGGACATCTGGGGGGCAGGAGAGTGAGGTGGCCCTCCTCAGGACCTTGGGGAGCCAGCCAGTGGCTCAGCCCCTCAGCCTCTCTGCTCACCCACAACCCGCAGGAAGATGGAGGCCACATCCTCGCCAACAGGGTTGGTGACTTTGATGGTGTAGCGTCCCTCATCTGCCCGCTCTGCACTCTCGATGACGAAGCTGCTGCAGTCCACCCGCTGCTCCACACGGGTCCTGCCCTCGGTGGCGGTGAACACCTGGACACAGCCAGCAGGTGGCCTTGCTTGCATCAGTGGTCCAAACTCAGACCTGCCTCCTGCCTCCCCTGCTCAATCTCCTCCCATGGCTCCCCACTGCCACGCAGTACAGAAGGCCCTTCCGCAGCCGCACTCAGCCTCCTCATTCCCGCCTGTCCCCTGGCCTCCAAACGCCATCCTTCATTGAAAACACCAGACTGTCTTGAGCGCCAGATCTTTTTTTTTTTCCCTTTGGTAGTACTGGGAATTGTATCAAGGGACATTCTACCTTTAAGCTATGTCCCCAGCCCTTTTTTTTAAAAGTTTTTGTTTTGAAACAGGGTCTCACTAGGTTGCCATGGTCTTGCTAAGTTGCCAATTCTGTGATCCTCCTGTCTCAGCCTCTCAAATATAGGTGTGTGCCACCATGCCTAGCTTGTTGTTGTTGTTGTTGTTGTTATTATTATTATTATTAATTATTATTTGTAGCACTGGGGATTGAACCCAGGGGCATTCTATCTCCAAGCTATACCCCCAGCTGTATTTTTTATTTTTTCTTTCTATTTATTTATTTATTTATTTATTTATTGTGTGTGTGTGTGTGTGTGTGTGTGTGTGTGTGTGTGTGTGTGTGTGTGTTACTGGGGATTGAACCCAGAGGCATTCTACCTCTGAGCTACACCCCCCACCCTATTTTTTATTCTTTAGTTTGAAACAGGGAGCGCAGAGGACCTAAGTAGCTAAGGCTGGCCAAGAACCTGCAATCCTCCTGTCTCAGCCTCCCAAGTACTGGGATTACAAGCATGCGCCACTATGCCTGGCTTATTCTTTCTTTCTTTCTTTCTTTTATTTATTTATTTATTTATTTATTTATTTATTTATTTATTTATTTATTTATTTTGTGGTACTGGGGATGGAACTCAGGGGCATTCTACCTCCGAGCTATACCCCCAACCCTATTTTTTATTCTTTATTTTGAAACAGGGTCTCACTAAGTTGCAGAGGGCCTCACTAGGTAGCTGAGCCTGGCCGAGAACCCAGATTCTCCAGTCTCAGCCTCCCAAATGCTGGGATTACGCCCGGCTCTATTCTTTATTTTGAAACAGGGTCTCACTGAGTTGTGGAGGGCCTCACAAAGTCGCTGCAGCTGGCCACGGACCTGCAATCCTCCTGTCTCAGATTCCCAAGTACTGGGATTACAATCGTGCACCACCACACCCAGCTCTTATTATTATTTTGCTTCAGGGCTTTTAACACAAGGGCATTCTACTTTGAAGCTACATCCCCAGCTCTTTTTACTTTTTATCTTAAAACAGAGTCTCACTAAATTACTGAGACTGGCCTTAAACCTGTGATCCTCCTGTCTCAGCCTCCCAAATATTGGGGTTACAGGTATGCTTGGCTTGTCCCTCAGATCTTGCAAAGCTCTTACCTGTTCATACAACCTGATCCTCTTTTTTTTTTTTTCTTTTGTGTGTGTGTGTGGGGGGGGTGGGTACTGGGGACAGAACCCAGGGGCCTTCTACCTCTGGGCTACATCCCTAGACCTATTTTATTTTATTTTATTGTGGTGCTGGGAAAGGAACTCAAGGACATTCTATCTCCAAGCTACACCCCCAGCCCTTTTTTTTTTTTTTTTTGCGGTACTGGGGATTGAACTCAGGGGCATTCTACCTTCGAGCTACACCCCCAGCCCTATTTTTTATTCTTTATTTTGAAACAGGGTCTCACTAAGTTACAGAGTGCCTCACTAGGTAGCTGAGGCTGGCAGGGAACCTGGATCCTCCAGTCTCAGCCTCCCAAATGCTGGGATTACAAGTGTGCACCACCACACCCGGCCTATTTTATTTTTTACTTGGAAACAGGGTCTCACTAAGTTGCTGAGAGCCTCACTAAGTTGCTGAGGCTGGTTTCAAACCTGCGATTCTCCGTCTCAGCCTCCCAAGTACTGGGATTACAAGCGAGTACCACCACGCCCAGCCAACCCGATCCTCTTACACATCATTAGGATCCACTCAGCAGTCACCTCTTCCAGAAGACACTCTTCAAGGCCCCAGCTGAAAGTGAGGGCTCCATCCCCCAACCTCATAGCCCTGCTCTCTCCCTTCGCCTCACCCCCTCCCACGAGGAAGTCCCAGCTGCTGCTGGTGCCTGGTTCCCACCTCCATGCTATTCACAGAGCCTCAGAGCAGGCAGGGGGCTGAGTCAGTGAGAGAATGAAGAGGGAGCCACACGTGTCCACTTACAGAAGAGGAAGCTCAAGCACAGAGGAGAAATGAAAATAACTGGCCCGGGATATTTAAGGTTAAAATAGCTGTCGAAAAGCTGAGTGTGGTGGTGCACGCCAGTAATCCCAGTACTTGGGAGGCTGAGACAGGAGGATCACAGGTTCAAAAAGTAGCCTCAGCAACTTAGCAAGACCTGTTTCAAAACAAAAATTAAAAAGGGCTGGGGAGCCAGGCGTGGTGGCGCACACTTGTAATCCTAGCATTTGGGAGGCTGAGACCAGAGGATCTGGGTTCGAGAGCAGGCTCAGCTACTTAGTGAGGCACTCCGCAACGTTTTTGAGACCCTGTTTCAAAAAATAAAGAATAAAAAATAGGGCTGGGGGTGTAGCTTGGAGATAGACTACCCTTGGGTTCAATCCCCAGGACTCTCCCCCCAAAATAGCTGTTGGATGGATGGATATATGAACATATAGCTAAAGAGTGAATTTCTGGATGGATTTAGAACAACTGGATTGATGGATAGCTAGATGGACAAATGGATTAATTAGTGGATGGGCAGATGGATAGGTGAATTAACCAATTAATTGACGTTTGGAAATATGGATGGAGAAGGGACTTGCTGGTGGATGGATGGACTGGTTCATCTATTGATTAATTAGCTTTTATTTTATTTTATTTATTTGTGTGTGTGTGTGTGTGTGTGTGTGTGTGTGTGTGTGTGTGTGTGTGGTACTGGGGATGGAACCCAGGGGTATTCTACCTCCGAACTACAGTCCTAGCCCTATTTTTTATTTTTATTTTGAAACAGGGTCTCGCTAGATTGTTGAGAGTCTCACTACTTGCTGAGGCTGGCCTCTGCAATCCTCCTGTCTCAGCCTCCCAAGTACTGGGATTACCAGTGTGTGCCACCACACCTGGCTGATTAGCTTTTAGATGAATGGATAATGGATAGCACCCACCATATGCCAACCCAATAAAGGTGATGGACAAATATAATCTCCAATCTTCAAAACAGCTCCATGAAGGAAGAATCCTTGTCCTTATTTCACAGAGGATGAATGAGGCTCAGAGAGGGAAAGCAACCCAGCAGAGCTGAGAGGGAGCCCCACCCTACCTCATTTCCCCTCAGCCAGGTGGCGACCGGAGGGGGCTCCCCGGTGATGGCCACGTCCAGCCTTAGCTTGTTTCCAGCCACGACCACAATGGAGTTCTCGGAGGAGGTGGTTCCCGAGCAGTCCAGGTGGATCTTTGGTGGTTCTAGAGGTACAAAGGAGACACAGGGGTCTTGGGGAGGGCAACTGGGCCTTCTAGCCCACTAGAGGGTCCCCTGAGAACTGAGAATCTAAGACCAGCAGAGACCCAGGAGTCGAGCACCACCTCCTCCCCCAGATCCAGAAGTCCAGGCCCCGGGCCTCCTCCCTCAGACCCAGCCGTCCTGCCCAGCCCCCAGAGCAGCCTTGGTCCTCACCTTGCTTGGGTACATACTCCACCTTGATTTCTGGAAGTCAGAAGACAGATGATTAGGTCTACGTCACCAGGCCCCCATCCCGCCCTCAAAACCCTGCATCTGGCAGACCCTGGGATGTGGGGTGCCGAGGGAGGCGCCCGGAGCTGTCCTGTCCCTGCTCTTCATGGATACGCTCGGTGTGCACAACACTCTCTCCATCTTCTCATGTGACTCCACCGTGAGCCCTCAACACTCGCTGTCCTCCTATTTGTACACTGGGGACTTAATCCCACAGGGAGGCTTTCTGGGGCCCTGGGGACTGGGAAAAAGGAAGGAGTGTCTTCACCCAGGAAGTTGAGTTTGGCCGAGAGGGACAGGGCATAGCCGTCAGGCACAAATGTGTAGTCTCCCTCGTCCTCAGGGCGCACGTCATCAATCACCAGCTTATGGATCCTGAAGGGTTGAGGGAGAAGGTAGAGGTGAGGCCAGGTCCACCCACATCTGCTTCCTTCAATGCCAACTTGAGAAACACCCTGCTCAATGTGCGTGCCCAAGATTGAGCCCAGGGGCATTCTACCTCTAGACTACACTCCCAGCTCTTTTTTTGTTTTGAAACAGGGTCTCATTAGATTGTTGACAGTCTCACTGAGTTGCTGAGGCTGACCTTGAACCTTTGATCCGCTTGTCTCAGCTTCCGAAGTACAGGGATTACAGGCATGCACCACCACGTTCAGGTTTTATTTTTAATTTTTGGGGGGGGAGCACTGGAGATTGAATCCAAGGGCATTCTACCTCTGAGCTACATCCCCAACCCCATTTTATTTTTATTTTGAAACAGGGTCTTGCTAGGTTAATGAGAGTCTCACTATTTGTTGAAGCTGTCCTTGAATCTGCAATCTTCCTGTCTCAGCCTCCCAAGGACTGGCATTACAGACATGCACCACCATGTTCAGCTTTTATTTTTAATTTTGAAACAGGGTCTTGCTAAGTTGCTGCAGCTGGCCTCAAACCTGCAATCCTCCTGTCTCAGCCTCCCAAGTACTGGGATAATGGTCTTGTGCCACCACACCTGGCTAACCCTTGCTCTTATGAGCAAGTAAGTTTGTTACACAGGTAACTGATATGCAGGCCAGGCCACCACCAGCACATGGCCTGCTCACCTGCCCACATGGGAGATGGTGATCCTCTTGCTGGGCCGCACCTCGATCCCATTCTTGTACCACTTGCCCGTCACCTTCTCGTCAGACACCTCGCACTTGAACACCGCCTGATCCGACGCCTTCACAGTCAGATCTGCGATGTCTTGCAGGACCTCCAGCTGTTTCTCTGGGCAGGGAGGGAAGGTGACGGGGCCCTCACTACTTGTGAGCACCCTCTGCCTGCTCAGTGCTGTTCTGGACACTCGGGATACAGCAGTGAACAACCCCAAAACAACCCACTGGCCTCGGGGCAGCCATGTTCCCGTGGGGACACAATGAGCAAGGAAACCCACAAAAGGGAAGGAGGTGAGCTGACCAAGGCTGGGAAGAATCCATGTAGGATGCAGAAGAGAGTCCCAGGAGAAACGAACGGCATGTGCAGATGTTCTGGGGTAAGCTGGGGTTCAGTGGTAAAGCCTTTGCCTCACATGCGCAAGGCCCAGGGTCCCAGCCACAGCACAGCAAAAAAAAAAAAAAAAAAAAAAAAAGGGTGGCAGCAGGCTTGTGGGATTGAGGAGCTACCAGGGGGCCAGTGCAGAGGGAGGGAGGCAAACGTAGTAGGGGATGAGAGGAACAGTGGCAGATGGGCCAGAAGCTACACACAGGCCTCTGCTTTGGCTCTGAGGGATACAGGGCCCACCAGAGGGGTTAGTAACAAGAATGTGGTCTAATGGTCTAACATTCAAATGATTATTCGTGTGTGTGTGTGTGTGTGTGTGTGTGTGTGTGTGTGTGTGTGTGTGATGTTTGGACTTGAGCCCTGGAACCCACCGGCGCTCTACCACCAAGCTCTACCCCCATCCCTTCTTATTTTTATTTATTTATTTTTTGAGGTACTAGGGATTGAACTCAGGGCCATTCTACCTCTGAGCTACACCCCAAGCCCTTATTTATTCATTCATTCATTTATTTGGTACAGGGGATTGAACCCAAAGTGCATTCTACCTCTGAGTTACACCTTCAGTCAGTTTTTGTTTTGTTTTGTTGTGTGGTACTGGAGATTGAACCCAGGGGCATTCTACCTCCGAGCTACATCCCCAGCCCTATTTTTTATTCTTTATTTTGAAACAGGGTCTCACTAAGTTGCAGAGGGCCTCACTAAGTAGCTGAGGCTGGTCGAGAACCCGGATCCTCCGGTCTCAGCCTCCCAAATGCTGGGATTACAAGCGTGCGCCACCACACCCGGCCAGTTTTTTTGTTGTTGTTTTTTGTTTTTTGTTTTTTTTTTTAAACAGAATCTCACCAGGTTGCTGAGGCTAGCCTCGAACCAGTGATCCCCCTGTTTCAGCCTCCCAAGTACTAAGATTACAGGCATGCACCACCTTGCCTGGATGTTTTTTATTTTGGAACAGCATCTCATCAAGTTGCTGAGGGTCTCACTTAAGTTGCCAAGCCTACCCTAGAATCTTCGATCTTCCTGTCTCAGGGATCACAGGTGTGGGCCACCGCACCCAGATATTTTTTATTCTCATAGACTTACAGACTCACAGGAATTCACAAAGATAGCTCTCAGAGTCCTGTGGCCCCGTCTCCTGGCCTCCTCAGCGGCAACTACTGTATAACTATGGGCCAACCTGCAAACTGGGCCGTCCACAGGCCGATGCTGTGATCTGGGTGACAGACCTTGTTCGGTGTTTGCCATGACTTAGCATCACAAGGGTCCTTGGCAGTGGCGTGTGTGAGGTGTAGGGAGGTGGGTTGTAAGGGGGGACAGGCACCAGGTGGCAGAGGCCTGAGCTGGGAGGGGGCAGCAGAGGGCGCTCTGAAGGTGGGGCTGATAGGACGGGATGGGTTGAAAGAATCAGCGCACGCTTGTAATCCCAGTACTTGGGAGGCTGAGACAGGAGGATCCGGGTTCGAGGACAGCCTCAGCTACTTGGTGAGGCCCTCCAAAACTTAGTGAGACCCTGTTTCATAATAAAGAATAAAAAACAGGACTGGGGGTGTAGCTCGGAGGTAGAATATCCCTGGGTTCCATCCCCAGTACCACAAAAAAAAAAAAAAAAAAGAATCAAGTCCAACTCTCAGATTTTCTGGCTGCAAGGAAGGGGGTGCCAGGCACCGCCCCACCCCACCCGCCGAGGCCCGTACCTTCCACGATGAGGTCGGCCTCGCACTGGCCGCCATTGGTTATGACCTGGAAGCGGCCGGCGTCCTCCAGTGTCACGTCTGAGTAGATGAGGATGTGGCACTTTCCGTCCTTCTTGAAGCGGTACCGGGCCTTGTAGGAATCCTCCCGCGTCATCTCCACGCCGTCTTTCATCCTGGGTGGAGGGGGACCACGGGAGGGGAGGTTAGGGGGGCAGAAGCACTTGAGGTCTGGGGCGGGTCAGGCCACCAGGAGTCAAGGAGAGAAAAAGAAGGAGGTCAGGGGACTCAAAAAGAGGTCAGAGCACAGAGGAAGCCTGAGGTTCTCAGAGAGGTGTTGGCCATTGTGGTTTGCTAGGGATGACTTGCCTGGTATATGCAAGGTCCTGGGTTCAAACCCCAGTACTGCCCCAAATTTAAAAACCTATAAATATGTTTATCCAGGTGCAGTGGTGCACACCTATAATCCCAGTATTTGGGAGGCTGAGACAGGAGAATCTCAGGGTTGAGGACAGCCTCAGCAACTTAATGAGACCCCCCAAATTAAAAGAGGGCTGGGGTATAGTTCCCAGAAAACCCAGCAGGGATCAGGAAGAAGAGGCTGAAGAAGACAGGAAAGAGGAGGAAAAGTCCACCTTTGAAGACAAAGGCTGAGGTGCCTGGTAACTACTGAGCAGAGGTCAGGGCTCTCCTGGGGGTCTCGGGGGCCCACGAAGATCAGGGCTGAGGCACCCTGTGGGGATCAGGGATCAGGGGTCACTTACCACATGACCTGGGCACCATCTTCCGAAACCTCGACTACCAACTCCACCCGGTCACCCACAAACACCTGCTGGTCCTCAAGGGGTGTGACGATCAGGACTGGAGGCTCTGTGGGGTGGGGACTGGAGGTCAGGACCGCCTACGGAGTTCCAGCCCCTCCGCAGGGCCCTGGCCTCACCTTTGACAAAGAGCTCGGTGAAGCACTTCTCATCTTTGACAGCCACTTCGTAGGCAGCATCGTCTGCCAGCGTGCACTTGTTGATGGTGAGGATCCGCTTCTTCCCCACATTCTCAAACACATACCTGGTGCAGACATCTCACCTCAGCCCCGGCCTGGAGCATCAGCCTCACCCAAGGCAGATCCGCCCGCTGTTCTCAGAGCTTGCCAGCCTGCCTGCCTGCCCACGGTCTTTCTTTCTTTCTTTCTTTCTTTCTTTCTTTCTTTCTTTCTTTCTTTCTTTCTTTCTTTCTTTTGCAGTACTGGGGATTGAACTCAGGGGCATCCACCTCCGAGCCCTATTTTTTATTCTTTATTTTTGAAACAGGTTCTCACTAAGTTGCGGAATGCCTCACTACATAGATGAGGCTGGCTGCGAACCGGATCCTCCGGTCTCAGCCTTCCAAATGCTGGGATTATAAGCGTGTGCCATCATGCCCGGCTCTCTCCCTTCCTTCCTTCCTTTCTTTATTTTTTCTGGTACTGGGGATTGAACCCAGGGGCATTCTACCTCTGAGCCACATCCGCAGCCCTATTTTAGTTTTTATTTTGAAACAGGGTCTCACTAAGTTACCAAGGGTCTCACTAAGTTGCTGAGGCTGGCCTGGAACCTGTGATCCTCCTGTCTCAGCCTTCCAAATACTGGGATTACAGGTATACACCACCATAACCGACCCAGCCCTTATTTATTTTATTTTGAAACATGGTCATGCTAAGTTGCTAAGGACCTTGCTAGATTGCTGGCAATTGCTGGAGGCTGGCCTCCAACCTGTAATCCTTATGTCTTGGCCTCCCTAATCCTGGGATTATAGGTGCGTTGATGCCCAGCCCTTATTTCTATTGTGTAAATAATCAGAGTGAAAATGCCAACTGTCTACCCATATCCACCTTCCCCTCTTTTTAGTGGAGCACACAGCCACGTACCTAGAGAACTACATTTCCCAGCCTCCTTTGCTGAAAGGACAGTCAGGAGACCAAGTATGGCCCAGTGGAGATGGTGCCTGTAGCTTCTAGGTTGTCTCCAACTTTGAGACAAGTCACCTGCTCTGGACTTCTCTCCTCCCCTTTCTGGTGAGCATTAACACAGATGTGCCCAAAGCCCACCTTCAACGATACAAATGAGACCCCTGGAAATGGAGTAGCCAAAAATATGAATGAAACCTGACCCCCGAAATAATCTTCTACAGAAGAGCTGGCCCACCTAGCCTCAATCAGCTGAAAAGACACTCCTCCTCTCTAACTTAAATATTTAAGGACTCTCTTGTTACAGCAATTTAGCCTGTACCTGAAATTTTTTTTTCTTTCTTTCTTTCTTTTTTTTTTTTTTTTTTTTTTTGCGGTACTGGGGATTGTACTCAGAGGCATTCTACCTCCGAGCTACACCCCCAGCCCTATTTTTTTTTTTATTCTGTATTTTGAAACCGAGTCTCACTAAGTTGCGGAGTGCCTCACTAGGTAGCTGAGGCTGGCCGCGAACCCGGATCCTCCGGTCTCAGCCTCCCGAATGCTGGGATTACAAGCATGCGCCACCACGCCCGGCTTTTTCTTTCTTTTTATTTTTGGTACTAGGGATTAAACCCAGGGCATTCTACCACCGAGCTACACCCCTAGCCCCATTTTATTTTTTATTTCAAAACGGTCTCACTAAACTGCTGAGGCTGGTTTTGAACCTGTGATCCTCCTGTCTCAGCCTCCCAAGTACTGGCATTACATACATGTGCCAATGCACCTGGCTAAAACTTGTGTGTGTGTGTGTGTGTGTGTGTGTGTGTGTGTGTGTGTGTGTGTTTTGCTGGAGATTGAACCCAGGGGCATTCTACCTCAGAGCTATACCACCAGACTTTTCTTTTTAATGTTTTTTTTGGAGCTAATTCAAGCCTCACTGAGTTGCTGAGGCTGGCTTCGATCTGTGATCCTCCTGTCTCAGCCTCCCAAGTACTGGGATTACAGGCATGCGCCACCATGCAGCTTAAAACTTTTTATTTTATCAAAATTGCTTTCTATTTTATATTATTATTATTATTATTATTATTATTATTATTAATTTTCAGTACTGGGGGTTGAACCCAGGGGCATTCTACCTTTGAGCTACAGCCCCAGACTGATTTTATTTTTTATTTGGAAACAGAGTCTTGCTAGGTTGATGAGAGTCTCACTACTTGCTAAGGCTGTCCTCAAACCTGCGATCCTCCTGTCTCAGTCTCCCAAGTACTGAGATTACAGGCATGTGTCACCACACCCAGCTCCTTTTTTTATTCTTTATTTTGAAACAGGGTCTCACTAAATTGCAGAGGGCCTCGCTAAGTAGCTGAGGCTCGCCGTGAACCTGCGATCCTCCTCTCTCAACCTCCTAAGTACTGGGATCACAAGCTTGTGCCACCACACCTGGCTTAAAAAAACAAAACTTCTCATTCTAGAAAACACAAGCAAGCAAGCAAATGTCCCGGGTGTCCTCCCTAGACTCGTCCCCCAGCACACATACTTACTTGCTGCTCGGTTTGATCTCCTGGCCGTTCTTGAACCACTTGAGGGGAAGATCTGGGTCGCTGATCTCTACCACCAACTTGATCTTGTTGCCCCGGTCCACCTGGTAGGCCGGGTCCAGCTTCTTTGTGAAAGCTGGAGATGGAGAGAGGCACAGGGGATGGAGACGAGAGCCTCCCCCACCCCGCTGCCCTCTCCAGGGGGCCCAGTCCACCACTCCCCTGCAGGCCATGGGCTCTCCAAGGTCAAGGTGAACTTAGAGACCTAAGAGCAAGGCTCAGCCATGCCTCAGATTGGGGCCTCAAAGGATGGGTCCAGAGTCCAGGCAGCAGAGGCCCAGGGAGCTGGGGGTCCCCCTAGGCAGCGCCCAACTCGACTCAGGTCGGTGCTGACCTGCACTCTTCTTGACCTCAACCTTGGCCTTCTTGAGCCGCTTCAGCATGCCCCGGAGGTCGGTGATGCCGTACTGGAAGGCGATTTTCTCGTACTCGCTCTTCTTTGCCCCTTTCAGGAGCTCCCAGATCTCTGGGGGGATGCCCAGATCATCGTCATCCTTCTTCTTCTTCTTCTTCTCCTCCTCCACCACCTCCCTGAGGATGGAGAGCAGGCCAGAGTGACCAGGAGCAAGGAGGTGAAGGCGTCTCTCTGCCTCCTTGGCTGGTACGCTGTGTGACTTACCCCTCTGTCTGGGCCTTATACTATCCTGCTTCAGCCTCCTCCTGGGCCGCCTGGCCTCCAGTCTCTTCCCTTCCAGTGTATTCCCCACATGGCCACGGAAGGATATTTCTTTCTTTCTTCCTCTTCCTTCTTTTCCCTCACCTACCCATTTTTTTTTAACTTTGAATTGAAACCTAGGGCATTCTACCTCCAAGCTACACTCCCACCCATTTTGCATGTGTACTGGGGATTGAACCTAGGGGTATTCTACCTCCAAGCTACACCCCTACTCCTGTGTGTGTGTGTGTGTGTGTGTGTGTGTGTGTGTGTGTGTTACCTGGAATTGAACCCAGAGGCATTCTATTTCTGAGCTACACTCCAAGACCAATTTTATTTCTTATTTGGAAACAGGGTCTCACTAGGTTGCTGAGGACCTCACTAAATTGCTGAGGCTGTCATTGAACCTGTGATCTTCCTGTCTCAGCCTCCCAAGTACTGGGATTACAAGCATGCACCACCACGCCTGGCTTGTTTTTGTTTTGAAATGGTCTTGATAGATTGCTGCAAGTCTCACAAGGTTGCTGAGGCTGGCCTTAAACCTCCGATCCTCCTTTCTTAGCCTCCTAAGTACTGGGATTACAGGTGTGCGCCACCATGCCCAGCTTCCCAGCCCCATTTTATTTTTTATTTTGAAACAGGGTCTCACTAAGTTGTTGAGGCTGTCCTCAAACTTGTAATCCTCCTGACTAAGCTTCCCAAGTACTGGGATTACAGGCATGTATCATCACCAGGCCCAGCAGAATACCAATTTCTTTTTGTATGTGTGTGTGTGGTACTGGGGATGGGATTCAGAAGCCTTCGACCTCTGGACTACATCCCTAGATCTATTTTTTTTTTTTTTTTTTTTTTTTGGAAACAGGGTCTCAATAAGTTGCTGACAGCCTCACTCAGTTGCTGAGACTGGCTTCAAACCTGTGTTCCTCCTGTCTCAGCCTCCCAAGTACTAGGATTACAAGTGCATGCCACCAGGCCCAGCAGAACACCATAGTTCAATTTAACAGCTATCTGGAGGGATGGGTGTGCCAATGAATAGATGAACAGGTGATAGAGGAATGCCCAACCCAATGTGTGGGTAGATGACTAGATGGGTAAGTGGATGTGGGGTTTCTTTGGGAGAGAAATGCAGTGCAGATGGACAGACGTGTGAGAAGGTAGATGGATATAAGGAAGGATGGGTGGGTGGTGAAGTGGATAGATGGGTGCCTCATTAGGTAGGGAAGTGGATGGGGGGGCAGGTGGGTGAGGATGAGTGGATGGACATGTGGAAATATGGTGGCTGGATACATGGATATGCGGGTGGATGGACTGGTGGCTGGATACATGGATATGTGGGTGGATGGACTGGTGAATGGGCAGGCAGGTAGATGCTTGGGTTAGTAAATGGACGGATAGGTTGGTTAGATGGATGAATGCGTGTATGGATTGGTGGGTAGGACAAGTGGATGGATGGATGGATGGATGGATGGATGGATGGATAGACAGATGAATAAGTGGATATGTAAGTGAACCAGAGACTGAGAAAACAGGAGCGAGGATGTGAGGATGATGGGTGAAGGAGTGCGGGTAGAAGAATTGCTGGGCAGATGGTTGGCTGGGTGAGAGGTGAGCGGGGGCGTGAGGGAGTTGGTAGATGGTGGATGGACAGGTGGCAGGAGGGGTTGGTGGATAGGGACTGAATGGAGGAGGTGTGGGAGGCTAAGAAGGGAGTCCAGGGATGAGTTTAGGAAGCACAGCGGCAGTGGAGTTTCGCCCAGCATCCTCCGCCCTTTGGGTCCCCATCTCCCCTCATGCAAAGTGAAGCGGGCTCACCTCTTCTTCAACAGGCCGCTGAAATCCAGCTCACCCCCATCGTCCGACTTCCCTTCACCCCTGTGATCATTGAAAGGGGGCATGAGCCCCACTGAGATTCCCCTCGAGGGCCCCACTCCCTGTATCCTCTGATCCTCCCTTCTCCCACATCTTCATGTCCCAAGGAGAGACTCCCACGGTCCTCGACACAAGGAGATTCCCTCTCCCCCGAGTCCAGAGTCACTTACGAACGCTTGAAGCTTTCAAGGCTATCCCCAGAGGCATCCTGACGAGGTGCTGGGGAGAGGTAAAGGGGAAATGGAAGTGAGCCGAGGGGAGGCCTCATCTGAGACGAGAGCTCCGCTCCAGGTATGAACAACCTCTCCCACACCCCTTGCCTCCACCTCTGGGACCAGTATACCCTCTTGCCTGAGCTTTCATCCCCTATTTTGGGGGGAGAGGGTACTAGGAATTGAACCCAGGGACATTCTACCTCTGAGCTACACCCCCAGCCATTATTATTATTATTATTATTATTATTATTATTATTATTATTAGTGGTACTGGGGATTGAACCCAGGAGCATTCTACCTCCGAGCTACACCCCCAGCCCTTTTTTTTATTTTTTGAAACAGGGTCTCACTAAGTAGCTGAGGCTGGCCACGAACCCGGATCTTTCTGACTCAGCCTCCCAAGTACTGAGATTACAAGTGTGTGCCACCATGCCCAGCTTATTTTTTACTTTGAAACAGGGTCTCACTAAGTTACTGAGGCTGGCCTTGAACCTGTGATCCTCCTGTATTAGCTTTCCAAGTACTGGGATTACAAGTGTGCACCACCATGCCCAGCTTGTGCCCCTTATATTTAAACTCACACAATCCTGAGATGCAGATCCTCAGAGCCAATATGCCTTCAGTGCTCAATACATGTGCCCCACAAATCTGCATACCTTCCTGCCCATCCCATATGCCCTTACCGTAAACCCATACACCCATATTCTCTGAGACTGCACATCCTCACTCCCAAGCCTACTTCTCCCTCAGACCTGGAATCCACTCATCCTAAATTTTTGCATGTGTACTCCCAAATCCTGGATACTTCTGCACCCAATTCCATGTCTCCTGCTACTCTAAGCCCGTAGATCTCATCTCCCAAGGCTTTTTGTTTGTTTTTTTTGTTTTGTTTTGTGTGTGTGTGTGTGTGTGTGTGTGTGTGTGTGTGTGTGTCTGTGTGTGTGTTACTGGGGATTGAATTCAGGGGTATTCTGCCTTTGAGCTCACCCCTAGCCCTTTTTATTTTGAAACAGCATCTCTAAATTGCTGAGGGTGGTCTTGAACCTATGATCTTCCTCTCTCTGCCTCCCAGGACTGGGATTACAGGCATGCGCCATCACACTTTTCTAAATTTGTTTTTGTGGCCAGGCGTGGTCGCACACGCTTGTAATCCCAGTACTTGGGAAGCTGAGTCAGGAGGACCCAGGTTCACGGCCAGCCTCAGCTACCTAGTGAGGCACTCCGCAAATTAGTGAGACCCTATTTCAAAATAAAGTATAAAAAAATAGGACTGGGGCTGTAGCTCGGAGGTAGAATGCCCCTGGGCTCAATCCCCAGTGCCAATAAATAAGTAAATGAATAAATAAATAAATAAAAATTTGTTTTTGTTTTGTTTTGTTTTTGTACTGGAGATTGAACCCAAGGGCATTCCACCTCTGAACTATCCCCCCAGCCCTGTTTTATTTTTTATTTTGAAACAGGGCTTCACTACATTGCTGAGGCTGGCCTCGAACCTGCAATCTTCCTGTCTCAGCCTCCTAAGTACTGGGATTTCAGGCGTGCACTACCACACCCGGCTCTCCCCAGTTTTGAAAACCTTGATTCTGAATCTGTACCCCTCCTTCAGATATCTGCATTTGCCTCTCTCTACACCTGACAGATACAGCCATCCTGCACCCCAGTTCCACAGCCCCGCCCCCGCCAGCGCACCCTCCACATCGATGTTGAAGCCACAGCTGTCACAGGCGTCCTTGGCTTTGACCTCCAGGCGGTAGTCCCCACGGTCCCCCAGAACCACCTTCTCAATGTGGAGCTCCACGGTGTACACCTGGGAACCAGGGCCAGGGGTATGGATGGTCAGGACCACACCTGACCCCAAAGCCCACTACATATCTCTGTCCCCAAATCCTCACCCCCAGTCCACAGCAAGGGCCAAAGAAGACCATGCGTGGGGCCTCAGCACCCGGGGGCCAGCTCCATCTCTTCTGCCTGGATAACTTATTTTTTTTTTCCTTTTTTTGGTATGGGGTTGAATCCAGGGGCATTCTACCTCTGAGCTACACCTCCAGCCCTATTTTTCAGTCTTTATTTTGAAACAGGGTCTCACTAAGTTGTGGAGGGCCTCACTAAGTAGATGAGGCTGGCTACAAATTCGGATCCTCTTGTCTCAGCCTCCCAAGTACTGGGATTACAAGCGTGCACCACCATGCCCAGCTGGTCTGGATCATCTTGACTCCAGGAGTCCCAAGTTCCAGACTCCCCAGGAAGTGTCTGGGTGTGCATGTAACCACACCCAGGTGCACCCTGCTTCCCCAAACACTCCCCCTCCTGCCCAGTGTGACCTCCACTTTGGGGTCCATGTAGGAGGCAGCAGGCCACGGTTGTGCCTGAAGTGGTAGGTCTTCTGAGAGGCAGAGCCCCATGGCCGCCAGCCCTACCCACATGTCCCCCAGGCCCACAGGGTCCTCACGTTGCTGCCAGAGTCATGGGACTCCTTGAAGGAGAATCGGGCTCCACTCTTGCTCCCCAGCTCCAGCCATTTCCCCTTGAACCACTTGATGGTTGGTTTACCAGGCAGCTCCTTCCCGTTCACCTTAGCCACAATCACGGCATCCTTCCCTGGGTGTGGTGAAGAGGGGCCGGTCAGGAACCCAGAGACGCACCAGAAGGGAACTATAACCTTGAGACACCCAGCCCTCCTCCCTCAGACCTGGGGGGCCAGGCCCTGCCTCCCCAGGCTCCTCACCAGTCTCCACCGATACAGAGTCAGGCTTTTTCAGGAAAATGCCAGTGGGCTCCTCAGTAGTGGGGGACTGGTCCTCGGGTGGGGCTTCTGCTCAGGAGACAGGATGAGGATGTCAGAGGTAGGCTGGGGAGGGGCAGGGGGCCACCTTGGAAAAGGAGCTTAGATCCAGTGAGGGACTCTCTGCTCAGGAACCAAAGATCGGGGGAACGAGGTAACTTTTCCTGACCTGGGAAAGACTATCTGTCACCCAGCTGGCTGTGTGACCTTGCCCAGGCTTCCCCAGCCCTTAAAGCCTTGGTTTCCATATCTGTGGACCAGAGGGTGGTGGACTGGATGGTCTTGAGCGGACCTTTGGGATAGGAGAGGTTTCAAGACAGACTGAAGGTTGACGTGGTGGTACATGCTTGTAATCACCGTACTCGAGAGGCTGCAACAGGATTATCAGCAACTTAGTGAGGCCTTCAGCAACTCACTGTTTCAAACAACCCTGTTTCAAACTAAACATAAAATAGGGCTGGGGTGTAGCTCGGAGGTAGAATGCCCCCTGGGTTCAATCCCCAGTATCAAAAAGAAAAGATAGACTGGAATCAGGCACTGTGGCCCACACCTGTAATCCCAGTGCTTGGGAAACTGAGACAGGAAGATGGCAGGTTTGAGGCCAGCCTCAGCAACTTAGCAAGACCCTCTTAAAAAAAAAAAAAAGAAATTAAGGCATAGTGGCACACATCTATAATTCCAGTCGTTGGGAGGCTGAGACAGAAGGATCACAGACATGAGGCCAGCCTCATCAATTTAGTGAGATCCTGTTTCCAAATAAAAACAAAATAGGGCTGGGGTGTAACTCAGAAGTAGAACATCCCTGAGTTCAATTCCCAGTAGTGCTAAAATTAAATTAAATTAAAAATAAAGACAGACGGGGCATTCAGAGCTGAGCAGGACCCGGTGGCCAGTTGGTCAGCTGATGGGAGCTTGAGGCCACGCTGAGAGACTGGGTCCACCTGGAGGCCTTAGGGAGTCATGGGAGGGCTGGTTAGTTCTGGTGCTGTGTGGGGGACAGGCTAGGAACAGCAGCCAGGGGGAAAGGTGGAGTGAGAGTGCACAGGGAGCAGGAGGGGATGGGATGCCAGGTTGGGGAGCACCCTCCTACCTTTAGGGGGCTCTGCAGGAGCCTCCTTAGGGGGAGCCTCTTTGGGAGCATCTTTGCCTTTGGGGGCCTTTTTGGCTGCTGTAAGATAGGAGATATTCACAGCTGAGCATGTGCTTACCACCTTCCTCCCTCAGGCCCAGGGGTCCAGGCCCCATTCCTCCTCCCTCAGATCCCAAAGAGGGGAGGCATCCTCTGAGTTAATGTATCTCTCTAGTCCAGAGTCTGTGAGATCAGGTTTCCCCTACCCCCATTGGGTGGTGCCTCAGCTGCCCAGGCCACCAGGCCCTGACCTTTTGGGTTCTGGGGGTATAATTAGCTCTTCCCCTGAACTAGAAACAGGACACCTGCTGCTGACCACAGCGGCCTTTCCCTGGGGTGCTGGCTCCTGGCTCACGGGGGCCCCAGCACAGCAAGGGGCTGGGCCCCCTCCCCACACCTGTTTGGCCTGATGCTTGGGGACTGGACACACCAGGAGGATGCCTCCCCCCACCCCCGGGCTTGTGTCTCCTGTGCCAACTTCCTCAAAGAGACAAAGCTCCATTCCCATATAAAGAAGTGCCCTTCAGTCCTATTCAAAGAGGGATCCCCAAATTCCACATGAAGAAAGGACTCAAGGGCTGGGGGATATAGCTCAGTGGCAGAGCACTTGCCTTACAGTTACAAGGCCCCAGGTTCTATCTCCAGCAAAGAAAGAAAGAAAGAAAGAAAGAAAGGGGGGGGTAGCGAGAGGGGGAGGGAGGGAGGGAAGAAGGGAGGAAGGAAGGAAAGAAGGAAGGAAGGAAGGGGAGAGAGAGAAGGTCGGTTGGTCCAGGTTTGGTGGTATACATCTGTAATCTTAGTACTTGGAAGGCTGAGACAGGAGGATCGCAGGTTCAAGGCCAGTCTTAGCTACTTAATGAGGCCCTCTGCAACTTAGTGAGACCCTGTTTCCAAGTAAGAAAAAAAAATCAGGCTAGGGGTGTAGGTTGGGGGTAGAATGTCCCTGGGTTCAATCCCCAGTACAAAGAAGGAAGGAAAGAAAGAAGGAAGGAAGGAAGGAAGGAAGGCAGGGAGGGAGGGAGGAAGGAAGGAAAGAAAGAAGGAAGGAAGGGAGGAAGGAAGGAAGGGAGGGGCACACACCTGTAATCACAATACTTGGTAGGCTGAGACTGGAGGAGAGCAGGTTTGAGGTCAGCCTCAGCAACTTAGCAAGACATCGCTTCAAATAAAAAAT
>PVLC010004480.1:57126-84899 GCA_004027655.1 Graphiurus murinus
GGTGGCGCACGCTTGTAATCCCAGCATTCGGGAGGCTGAGACCTGAGGATCCAGGTTCGCGGCCAGCCTCAGCTACCTAGTGAGGCACTCCGCAACTCAGTGAGACTCTGTTTCAAAATAAAGAATAAAAAGGGGCTGGGGGTGTAGCTCGGAGGTAGAATGCCCCTGAGTTCAATCCCCAGTACCGCAAAAAAATAAATAAATAAATAAAATAAAATAAAATAAAAAATAAATAGGAAGCCGGGCGTGGTGGCGCACGCTTGTAATCCCAGCATTCGGGAGGCTGAAACCGGAGGATCCGGGTTCGCTGCCAGCCTCAGCTACCTAGTGAGGCACTCCGCAACTTAGTGAGACCTGGTTTCAAAATAAAGAATAAAAAATAGGGCTGGGGATGTAGCTCGGAGGTAGAATGCCTCTGAGTTCAATCCTCAGTACCGCAAAATAAATAAATAAATAAATAGGAGCCGGGCGTGGTGGCGCACGTTTGTAATCCCAGCATTTGGAAGGCTGAGACCGGAGGATCCAGGTTCGCAGCTAGCCTCAGCTACCTAGTGAGGCCCTCTGCAACTTAGTGAGACCCTGTTTCAAAATAAAGAATAAAAAATAGGGCTGGGGGTATACTCAGAGGTAGAATGCCCCTGAGTTCAATCCCCAGTACCGCAAAAATAAATAAATAAAATAAAAAATAAGCAGGAATTGGTAGTGTATGCCTGTAATTCCAATACTTGGAAGGCTGAGACAGGAGGATTGCAGGTTTGAGGACAGACTCAGCAAGTAGTGAGGCTCTTATCAACCTAGGGAATCCCAGGTCTGGGAGTGTAGCTCGGAGATAGAAAGACTCTGGGTTCAATCCCCAGTACCATAAAAAAATAAAATAAAATAGGGCTGGGGGTATAGCTTAGATGTAGAATGCCTCTGGGTTTAATCCCCAGTACCACACACTCATAAAAAAATAGAGCTGGGGGTGCCCCTAGGTTCAACCGAGAGAGAGAGAGAGAGAGAGAGAGAGAGAGAGAGAGAGAGAGAGAGAGAGGCCAACCTTATAAAGAGAAGGCCCCCTAATTACTGGACAGACAGAGGAGCCAAATTTTCACAGAAAAGGGGGTTGTTCCCATCCTTATTGTGGGGAAGAATTCCCAAGTCTCCATGCAGACAGGAACCCCTAATCTCATACAAAGCACCCCAGGTCCGACAGAGACCACAATCTTATCTCCGGGAAGAGACCCAATTCCTACCTAGAGGATTCGGCTCAAATGCAAAGGACCCATCACTAAACAGACTTCCCCATTACAAGCAGGAGATCCTATCCTCATCGAGAAAAAGGAATCCCCCGATTAAAAATCAGAGAATCCCCATCCAACAGAAAATGGGTCCCTAATCCCCCGAAAGAGAAAAAAACTTCCCTCCCTTCAGAGGGAAGGGGACCTCTCCACCCTACAAAGATATGGGACCCCTCCATATATCTTCCTGTGGGTTCCCCTTTTCACACTTGGAAAGAAGTCTCACCCTACACGGATTTGGGTTCCTCCATCCCACTCAGAGAAGGGAACCCCCTCCTCATACAGGGACGGCACTATTCTCTCCAACCCACAAAAGATAGTAGCCCGAATCCCATTCAGAAAAGAGGACCCCTTCCCGTCTTAGTAGGGGGTCCTGGCAGCCACCTGGTTTGGCCTCAGGCATGTCTGCGGACCTCCTCGCTCCTCCGACCGACTGCAGCTGCGACTCGCCAGGCCCTAGGGAGGCCAGGTGGGCCCCCAGGGGGGGCTCTTTAAGGAGTCCCAGGACTCCCAGGAGGCTCCGGGAGGCATCGGACCGCCGCCCCACATTCCTCTCGCGTGCTCTAAAGGGCGAGAAATAACAGCTGGACAGAGAAAGATGGGTGAATGCCAGGTCCCCAGAGAGGACAGACCGAGGGGCTCGGGCACCTGAGTCTGCGGGAGGAGGTGTCGAGACGCAGACCCCAGGGTCTCCGGGAGGAGGGGGCCGGGCGCCCGGACTCCTGATTCTGCCCGCGGAGGAACCCGGGGCGCAGATTCTCAGGTCCCAGAAAAGGAGAGGAGGGACGCACGCCAGGGTTTGGGAGGAGGCAAGGACCGGGCTGGGGTCTCAGGTGGGTGAGGGCGGGAGCCTGACTCTGGCAGGAAGGGGGAGGGGAGAGAGACAGGGTCTAGAAAGCCATTCTTAGCATTTGCAAGTCAGGAGTTTTCGGGAAACCAGAGCCGGGAGGGAGGGTCCGGTTTCCCAGCGTAGGCAGGACGGCTTCCGTGGGGAGGTCGCTGTACCCCTAGGGAGGTACTGAGGCTCTGGAACTCCCGAGTCCCCTCCCTCCACCCCGGGCGTGGGTGGGCCCAAGGCCTGGGGTCCTCCGGCCACCTGGGGCTCGGGATTGGCCGCTGTCCCCCCTGGGACCGCGCCGGGCGGTTGCAGCTACGGTTCCGGAGCGGGCGCCACGGCCCGGGCGCGGGGGAGGGGTGGTGTCCGGGAGGGGGCGGAGGGGAGGCTGGGAAGGCCCTGGAGGGCTGCCCGGACCTTGGCGTCCTTCCCAGCAGGGGGACCCGTGGCTTTCTGAATGGGGGTGGTGGCAGGGCGCAGGGGCGGGGGCGGGGCTCGCGGAGACTAGGTGTGGGACTGGGGGCGATGTGGTGCGAGAGGGAGGGGTACGGTGGAGGGACTGGGGTTAAGGCGGGGGGCCTCTAGTAAGCAGAGTGAGGGAATCAGGGTGAGGGACAAGTCTCCCCCTTTTTTCCCTTTTTTTGTACTGGGGATAGAACCCCGGGGGGCATTCTACCTCTGAGCTACACCCCCAGACTATTTATTTATTTATTTATTTATTTATTTATTTATTTATTTATTTATTTATTTATTTATTTACTTATTTAGTACTAAGGATCGAATCCAGGAGCATTCTACCCGAGCTACACCCCCAGCCCTATTTATTTATTTAGAAGCAGGGTCTCGCTAAATTGCTGAGACTGGCCTGGAACCGCGATCCTCCTGTATCACCCTCTCCAGTACTGGGATTACAGACCTGCGCCACAGCGCCTGGCTCCCCCGTTTTCTTCCCAAGGGTCTCCCGCCTCCCCCTTTCCGAAACCCCCTTCGAGCTGGAAACTTCTCCGCCTCCAGGGAGCTCCCAGCCAACCAGTTGGCAACCTCCGCGTGACGTCTCCAGTTGCCAGACAGACTGCCACGCCACTCCTGAGAGCCCGGTGAAGTTGTATACCCTCCGGTGCCAAGAATGGGGCTGCCACCTGCAGCCTCAGCCCCTCGCCTCCAGCCCGAGGGCTCCATCCAGAGAGAGAAAAACAGAGATCCAGAGAGAGAGGGATAGAGACTCACAGAAGGGAAAGCAAGGAGCAGGTACAGAAGAACTGTATACTTGGCCAGAAGAGAGACAGAATAATTAAAGGGAACCCAGAGTGCCTACATCCCTTATTTTGACATTCAAGATCCGTAATTGTCTCTTTGATCTCTCTCATCTATCTCTCGCTGTCGCTCTCGCAGTGTCTCAGAGTCAATGGGTCCATTTTATTGGCAGGTTGCAATCCTGATAAAAGGTCCCAGGACATCAGACTACATTGATCCTTTTTAATTTTTATTACACATTTAGGACGACAACGACAGATTTGGCAGAAAGTACCTTCTTTGTAAGAAGAGGCCCTGGGGAGGACATTACGCAGCCCCCTACCCAGTCTTAAGAGCAGACCCCAGCCTAGAGTATGCACCAGCTGCTGTGTGCCGAGGTGGATCTCTTGCCTTTCTGGGCCCTTGAGGCTCCTTCTTCCTCCTCCCAGTCATTCTTGGGAGGGGAATTCAGATGTGTCAAAGATTCAACAGGGCCAAAATGGCTTTTTTTTGGGGGGGGTACTGCTATATATTAAACCCATGAGTGCTCTGGCACTGAGCTATGACACCCAGCCCTTTTTATTTTGAGACAGAGTCTCACTAAGTTGCCCAGGCTCACCTCAAAGTTGTGATCCTCCTGCCTCAGCCTCTCGGGTTGCTAGGATTACAGGCATGCACCCTGCACCTGGCTTGCAAGGCCTTTTGGAGATCCTCTTCTTCTCTCCCATTCTCCGTGGGGAGAGTCTGAGATCACCCGGACTGCCCAGCCTCAAGGATTTGGACCTCTGATTCTCGGGGATCCCAGTGAGAGTGCCCCCAGTTCATACGGGCTTCAGCTCCAGCTGGGGTCCCACCAGTGTGGAAATGCAAATTGTTGGGTACCAAACAGGCAGCAGAGAGAAGGTACGGGGGTGAAGCAGGCCAGGGGTGGCAGGGAATGGGGCAGACTGAAGAACAGATGCCCCATTATGAGGGGTCACTGTCCTGCTCCTGCCCCTCCACAGAGCAGAGCTGGCTCACTGTCACCAGAGATCCAACATTTTAAATGAAGCCAGAAATTTGTATTATGCAAAATATCCCTATTTCAAAAGTTAATTCAGGTCCCCCCTCCTCCTCAAAACACTTTGCTGAACTAAACAAAACACCACCAGGAGCCGGGCGTGGTGGCTCACGCTTGTAATCCAGCATTCGGGAGGCTGAGACCTGAGGATCAGGGTTCGCAGCCAGCCTCAGCTACCTAGTGAGGCACTCTGCAACTTAGTGAGACCCGGTTTCAAAATAAAGAATAAAAAATAGGGCTGGGGGTGTAGCTCGGAGGTAGAATGCCCCTGAGTTCAATCCCCAGTACTGAAAAAAAAAAAAAAAACACCACCAGGGAGCTACTTTGTCCAGGGGTGGAGCTGATCAGCTTAAGACTTCTAGTTAGAAATGCCATGGGGTAGCAGGGAATGGTAGTCCATGACTGTAATCCCAGTACTTGGGAGGCTGAGACAGGATAATTGCAGGTTCAAAGACAGCCTCAGCAGTATAGTGAGACTCAGCAACCTGAGTGAGACCCTGTTTCAACAACAAAAAATAAAAAGGGCTGGGGGTGTAACTTGGAAGTCGAATGCCCCTGGGTTCAATCCCAGTACCACATACACACACAAAAGCCACAGGGTTGGTGGGGGGTACTGCCACCATCACACGGAAATCACCTGCATGGGCAGACAGATTCTCAACAGACAGCAGAGGGCACTCCAGGAAGGGCAGGATCCCCATGAGAACTCAGGCTGCTTGTGTGGGGGCTTCAGATGTGATGGGAGGATTCCAGATATGACAAGAAGGGCCCAGACTGTCATTGAACATTCCCTACCCTCACCCCAGACCTGACAAGTCATTTCAGACATAACTAAAGGATTGGAGAATTCCAGACGCCCCCCCCCTCCCGCCCCCGAGTGACAGCAGAGTGGCTTCGGAGAATAAGGGAATCTCGAAGGTGACGAAGTGATAAAGGGATCTGGGGGACTGATGTGACTAGAATCATAGATGGGCACTGACAGCTGAGAACATAAAGACTCCCCGAGGGCCCCAGACATAACTAGGAGATCTCAGATCTGACAAGGACTCCGACATGAGAAAGGGATCCCCAAAGGGCCTCACCCGCCCCCCCACACACACACAACAGGGGCTGGAGTTTCTGGCAGTGTCCCCTCCTGGTGTGATGCTCTGTGGGTTCCCTTACCCCCCAATGAGATCGAGGGTTCACAAATAAACAAGGGATCTCAGAGAGGTGCCTGGTCTGGGTGAAGGACCTCAGATATCATAAGGGGATCCCAGAGATGCTCTTTGGATTCTGCTCCTCCTCCCCCGCACAGTATAGTGGTCTATGGGTCCTGTGACCCAAAACATGGGGATCCTGTACTTGACAAAGAAATCCCAGAGGCACAGGAAGGGATCCTAGAGAACCCTACACAGGGCTTAGGGACCCTGGCAGCCCCACCCAAATGTGGGGGTCCATGGGTCCCACGGCATTGGGCGTGGGGACGCCAAAGTGTCCCGGGGACTCCAGAGGGGTCCTGGCTGGGCCGTGAGGTCCCCGTGCGGCTCCACGGGCGGGGCTCAGGCCCGGCGGGCGGCGGGCAGCAGCGCACTGTCGAACTGGTAGGTGAGCTTGCGCTTGACCTTGCGGATCTCTCCGGTCTTGGCGTAGTTGCGCAGCGCGCGCGCCAGCTTCTGGTAGGTCATGCGCTTGCGGTTGCCCTTCTGCTGGCCCCAGCGGCGCGCCAGGAGCTCCTTGTGCTTCGAGGAGAACTGGAAGACGCCGGCGCCCGGCTCCACCCACCACACGCACTCGCGCATGTCCCCGCGTGTCAGCAGCCCCAGCAGGAACTGGTACAGGCGCAGCTTCTTGCGAGCCCCTGCAGTGCCGTGGAGACCCGGGTTAGGAGTGACCCTCGGCCCCGCCCCCTTCCGCCCCAGCCTTGGTCTCCCGTTATGAGGGGGGGGGGGCTGTTCTGTGCACCTGTCTCTGTCGCCCTCCCCTTCCCGCTCAATCTGTGTCCCCTCCCTGAAGCTTTTGACTCCAGAACTCCCATCCCCCTTCCTGCTTCAATTTTCAGGGTTTGCATCTACAAAAAGTTTGTTTTTGCTGTGCTGGGGATGGTACCCAGGACCTTGCACATGCTAGGCAAACGCTCTGACACTCAGCTACACCTCCGGCTCAACACATAGTATTGATAGTGTACCTCCAAGGATTAAGAGAGCCAACTGGGAGGGGTGTGGTGATGCACACCTGTAATCCTAGTATTCAGGAAGGTGAAACAGGAGGGATCGCAGGTTCAAGGCCAGCCTCAGCAATTTAAGGATTCCCTCAGCAACCTAGCAAGCCCCTGTTTCAAAACAAAAAAAGTAAAATGGGCTGGAGTTGTATCTTGGAGGTAGACTGTCCCTGGCTTTAAACTGCAGTACCACCAAAAAGGCAAAACAAAAATAGGGCTGAGGGTATAGCTCAGAGATAAAATGTCCCTGGGTTCAATCCCCAGTACCAAAAAGAAAAACGAGTGAGAGAGTGAACCGAGTAGCAGGGAAAGCTCTGGAGTGGGTTTGGATCTGCCTGGCACTTTCTGGTCATGCAGCCTCTCAACCCCAGACAGAATGAAGTCCTGGGAAAGACCAGGGTATCTGACACCTGGGCCCCTCCAAGCAGCAAGCCCCTCCCCCAAAAAACCTGGGGTTTTCAAAGTAGGGCATTGAAGCCCGCCTCTGCCATTTCCCAGCTGTGTGATGTTGAGGTGGTGACAACCTCTCTGAGCCAGTCTCCTCAGCCATAAAGGAGGCGCCTGTGTGTGATTGTTTACTGTTACAAACCTTGGCCGCGGCATTTAGTACCCGGCTGAATGTTTTACAAGTATGAGGCCACTCAGTCTTTATTTATCTTTTTGTGGTGCTGGAGATGGAACCCAGGGACATTCTACCTTTGAGCTACACCCCAAGCCCTATTTTATTATTTTTATTTGGAAACAGAGTCTCACTACGCTGTGGAAGGCCTCACTAAGTAGTTGAGTTTGGCCGTGAACCTGAAATCCTCCTGTCGCATCCTCCCAAGTTCTGGGATCACAAGCATGTGCCACCACGCCGGGCTGTCATTCAGTCTAACCGAGGCCCAATAGGGACAATAACTGATGAGCCCAGCTTCCCAGGTGGACATGACAGATGTCGGGCACACAGGCAGCAGCAGCAGCAAGGGTGGACTGGTTGGGAGTGGGCATGAGATTCTTTTTGCTGCTGCCGCCTTGGTAACGAAGGCAAAGATACCCACATCCTGAGTACTCGCTCTGTGCCAAGTGCTTTACCCCATCTAATCTTCCCTACAGCTATTGCTGCCATTCTCACAGTGCAGACTGAAAGCCAGGTCACAGAGAGGTTGAAGTGGTTGCCCAAGGTCACACAGCCAGCAGGTGGCATGCCCACCCTGAAAGCCACAGTTCCTTCAGACCCTCCCCTCAAGTCCATCTGGCATCCCCCCACCTCCCTGCTCCCACATACCTGCCTCCGATCCCTTCCCTTCAGAGCCAGCCATGAGGGCCTCGTCTGTTTCGCTGTCCGAGACCTCTAGGGCAGGACCATCCAGCAGCAAGTCTTCCTCCTCCGACAGCACTGGGCTGGGGTACGGGGCATAGGCCAGGGAGCCCAGAGTCTGTGGAACACCATAGCCATAGGCACATCTGGGGCCCTTCTTTCCCTCCCGCTCTTCTCTACTTCCTCCTCCGTGGCCCTCCATCTTTATTTACAGAGTGGACACTGGTCTTGGTCAGGGGACACCTGATCTACCTCTGTTAAAACCTGACCATCAGCGGGGCACAGTGGTGCTCACCTGCAATCCCAATATTTGGGAGGCTGGGACAGGAGGATTATATGTTTGAAGCCAGCCTCAGAGACTTAGCAAGGCCCTTAGCAACTTAGCAAAACCCTGTTTCAAAATAAAAAAAAATATCTGGGCATGGTGGCACATGCTTGTAATCCCTGTATTTGGGAGGCTGAGACAGGAGGATCACAGGTTCAAGGACAGCCTCAGCAAGTAGTGAGACTCTCATCAACCTAGCAAGACCCTTTTTCAAAATAAAAATAGTGCTGGGGGATGTATTTTAGAGATAGAATGCCCCTGGGTTCAATCTCCAGTACCACAAAAAATACATAAAATTTTAAAAGTTAAAAATAAAAAGCCTGGGAGTATAGCTTGGAGGTAGAATGCCCCTGCGTTTAATCCCTAGTACCAAAAATGGGAGTATAGCTTGGAGGTAGAATGCCCCTGGGTTTAATCCCTAGTACCAAAGAAAAGAAAGAAAGAAAGAAAAAGTAAAGCCTGAGCAGCAGAGGACCTTCTGTGCTGCGTCTTGGTTGGTGTCTGTACCCCCATGGGTACTTTGTGCAGTGGAGGGAGGATGGCTCCTAGCTTTGGTGGGTTGCAAACTTCTACCAGATGATGGGGTTTCACTGTCTCCCTGCCCCTCACCTGGCTGGCGAAGTCCTCCATGGAGTACGCCGGGAGGCCGGGCCCTGGGGCCTCCAGGATGGGGGCCGGGTCGAGGTTCCCTGCGGGGCTGTAGGCAGACGGTCCATAGCAGAGCTGGATAGCCTGCGGGTGGCTAAAGGCGGCTGCTGCTGGATCGAAGACTTCATAGGGGGTGGTGGGGCCAGGGGGGGCCTCAGTCCAGCCCCACAGGGAGTCTGAGAGAAAGCACCGGGTCAGAAACCACTGGGAGATCTGACCTAGGCCCCCTCCCACTCAAAGTCCTCGGCACAGAGGGACCATTGTGGGCTGTGCAAATCTGTTGACCCCAGGATTTGCATGGGGAAGTGATGTGTAGGAGAGGAAAGGAAAGAGGTCTGGAGGCCTAGGACCACCCTTCTCCTGCTGCACTAGGTGAGACCTCCCCTAGGCCTCAGCTTCCCCATCTGTGAAATGGGCCCAAGGCTCAGGTGGGGAGGGGGCTGGACCAGGGCCACTCACCAGGAGCCCCCTCTGATTCGGGGTAGCTGGAGTGTTTGCAGCTGTCCAGGTCATACAAGACGCCATCCGGGTACTGCTGGGGTGGAGGAGGAAAGAGGGTCATCCCAGGCTTGGGAAGCCCCTGTCCCACACTTGCACCCTCCGGGAGACTCTGACACAGCCAGGGGACAGGAGAGGCTGGCGAACACAGAGAGACAGAGACTAGGCACCAAAGACAGGGCCAGGGAGGGACATGTAGAGACACAGAATAAAGACAGCACAAGTCAAGAGGGACACACAGAGCCGGGCGTGGTGGTGTGGGCTTGTAATCCCAGTGCGTGGGAGTCTGAGACGGGAGGATCACAGGTTCATGAGTAGCCTCAACGACTTAGTGAGGCACTCCACAACTTAGTGAGACCCTGTTTCAAAATAAAGAATAAAAAATAGGTCTGGTGATGTAGCTCAGAGGTAAAATGCCCCTGGGTTCAATCCCCAGTACCACAAAAAAAAAAAAAAAAGAGGAACACACAGTAGGCAGCTCCTGTCATGACTGTGCCTCCAGAGAACCCTAGCAGTTCACCAAGAATGTTCTTTATCTGGATCTAGTCAGTGATACTCTGGCATGTACACAATGTGACTTGTAAGTCATATCTGAGTTTAATAAAACTAGTCAAGCTTGGTGGTACACACCTGTAATCTGAGTACTTGGGAGGCTGAGACAGGAGGATCACAGGTTCGAGGCCAACCTCAGCAACTAAGACCCTCAGAACCTAGCAAGCTCCTGTTTCAAAATAAAAAGTAAACAGATAGAATGCCCCTGAGTTCAATCCTCAGTGCCAAACCCTTCCTCAAAACAAAACAATAAAAACAATAAAACTTGAAGTGATGGGGGAGGGGCTCCAGAAGGGTTTTTCCTTTCTTTTCTTTTCTTTTTTTTTTTTTTTCCCCATCACATCAGGAAGATTTTATCTCTTGCCTGGGTTGTGGGTTCAAGGGGATTTGGTATAGTATTATTTGTCTGAAATGCTATGAGGAAAACAAAAACAAAGCTGGACATAGTGGTACACACCTGTAATCCCAGAGATTCGGGAGGCTGAGGTAACAGGATAGTGTTTGGGGACAGCATGGGTAACCTAGCAAGACCCTGTCTCAAAATTAAAGAATGAAAAGGGCTGGGGGTATTGCTCAGTGGTAGAGAGCCTCTGGGTTCAATCCCCAGTACATACAACACACACACACACACACACACCACACACACACAAAAGGATCAAATAAATTTGCCGAACATGGGATGGACAGATAGACACACAGATATCACTGTCACAAGGAAGTGGCCTCAGAGCCTGAGAGAAGGACCAGGACATCAGAAATAGGTTTGTGATGGGGGTGGGGAAGATACCCAGGAGGTGTTCCGAAAGACAGGAAGCAAAGGGAAACCGAGGCAGGGAGCAAGCGCTTTCTCTGAGAGAACTCACAGACAGCAGTATGGCTCCCTCATCCCTTGCTGGCCCCCAGGGGCCCCAACTCACCAGGCAGCTGAAGTGTGGCCCGTCGAGCCTGGCAGGGGAGAGACACAGGGGCATGTCAGGGCCGCCCTTAGCCACCTTAGTCTCACAGTGGCGGGCGACTGATGAGGCGGGAGGCGGCAGCAGCTGTAACCACTGCAGCTCTGCAGCTGGCTGGGTGTCCCTGTGGCCCCACCGCACTCCCCTCCACATGCCCCCACCAGGACAGGAAGTGGGGGGGCAGGCAAATGTCCCCCCCTGGATTTGCATAGACAGGCATGGGGGGGGCAGGGAAAGTGAGGGAGAGAAAGTCCCCCGAGAGGAGGTGTGGGTCTCAGCCGGTGGGGCAGGTGGCAAGGGACCTGGGCCAAGCTGGGCCTCCAGTGGCAAGTCTGATAAAGGAGTCCACCTGGGTCCAGAGGAGGGAAATGGAGAGATTTCTAGGCAGAGTTGGGGAGATGATAAGGGGAGCCAGAAGAGGAGGAGCAGGGAGAAGTGGGAAGAGGAAGACAGTGTGGAGAGACATTTGCACAGGGACGGATGGGGCAATAGGGGAAGATGGAAGGAGAGAGATGGACAGAGAGGACTGGAAAAAGACAAAGACAGCAAGAGGCTGAGACAAAGACTTCATAGAGGGTGGTCTGGAGATCCAGACCAGAAAGAAACATGGCAAAAATGGGCAGTGAAGCAGGCAGCAAGTACAGAGCCGGTGACCCACCCCCAGGGAGCAGACATCAGCAGGAGGGAAGTCTGTGGCCCCAGGAAGTGAAATCTTTGGGGACCTGGGGAGATGGGCTTGGTCAGGAGGATGGAGGGAAGAGTCCGCTTTTAAAGAATCAGAGGGAAGAGACAGTCGGACCCTCCAGATCACCCATCTACTCCTGGGTGGGGGACCCCACTGAGGCTGAGGCCCAGCAGAGGGGCCTGAGAAGCAGCGCAGGGCAGGGAATTCCGAGTTCGGGTCAGGGGTGCCCCACTTACTGTGCAGCTTCCAGGGCAAGCATGGTGGTGCTGGGCAGCTGAGCTTGCTGTGGGCTGCAGCCACACCCCTATATATACCTTGGCCCAGCCCTCAGGGGGAGGGGCAGGGGCACTGGCCCCTCCCCAAAAACCCCCTCTGGGAGGGGCCAGGGGAAGGGACTGGGTTGCGCAACCCTCTGGTCATGTGGTGGGGAGGGTGGGCCCATGGGCGATCCAGATTTGGGGATCCCCACAGTTGGGGGGCTTACTCTGAAGGGCAGAGATAAGAGAGCTGCATTTGGGGGGACCCTGAGAAAGAAGGGGCTGAGTAGTGTTGTGCTGAGATCAGGTCAGGAAGCTGTAGACCCGGAGCCCGATCTCAGGAGAAGGGATGGGGGTGCTGGGTCCCTAGCCACAGGAGGGATATGATACGAGGCAAAATGATGTCCCAGTGCTGAGGAGCTGCGGGGACAGCTGTGGGACCAGGGGGGTCACTCAGGCAGACACAGCTGGGGGAAACCCAACTGAAACGGACCATTGAGACCCCGAGGTGGAAACATCTGTGGGTGTGACTTGGCGGGGGGGGGGTCCCCTTGTTTGTGCCAGGGGCTGCCCCAGGGCCTGGAGGAAACAGGTCAGCACCTGGTGGTGCAGTCACTGGCCTCCAGGGAGGGGAAGGCTGGGCAGGAAATGTGGGCACCTCAGGACAACTCATGTACAGACACCCACTCAGGGCCCTGATAGAAGGGAAACTGAGGCAGGCTGGGATGAGCCTGGCAGCAGAAAGGGGCACTTGCCCTGTGGAGTTGGTCCAGCAGGGACTTTAGGTCAGGCAGGCCAGGGCTTATGAAATTGGACCAGGTTTTCCTCAGAAACCACAAAGCACAGGGTAGCAAAAGGCTGGAATTTTTATTTATTTATTTATTTATTTTGGTACAGGAGGTTGAACCGAGAGGCATTCTACCTGTCAGCTATTTTATTTTGAAACAGGGTATAAGTTGATGAAGCTGACTTGGAACCTGTGATTTTCCTGTCTCAGTCTCCCAAGTGCTGGGATTAGACAAGCACCACCATGCCCAGCTAGGCTGGATTCTTATTAATCCCAAAGGGGTGTCTGTTGGTCACCAGGCCTCAGGGCCAGGGGGTCCAAAGCGGCGCAGCAGTTGCTCCTGGTCCTCCAAGTCCTTCCGAACCTTCTTGCGCATGTAGAAGATGGGGCAGTCCCGGCTGCAGAGGCGGGTGCGGTCAGCACTGACTCCGGGCACGGGGCACCGGCACCTGTCCCCAGCCTTTCCCAGGACTTTGGCCCCCGCTGGCCGCCCACCCTCTCTCACAGGGGCTGTTTGCTCAGTGGGACAAGGGGAGGCGATAACAGCGGGTCCCTGGCAAGGCAGGGGTGGCCTGGCCGTATATCACCTGTCACCTGGCGTGGGAACCCGCCACGCCCACCTGTTCCCTGGGGAAAGCCCAGCCCCACCCTGGGGGAGGGGGTGTGTATCAGGAAGATGGCCATTTTCCCTGGCAGACACTGGGTGCCTGACTCTGCTCCACTTTGCAGGTGGGGACAGCCAGAAGGTGACTGGGGCAGAGACCCTGGAATCGGGAGTTTGGTCCCCAACCAATAGGACCTGGGAGCAGGGAGGGGCCCAGGAGTGCACACCTTGTGCAGATGACGTCCTCGTGCAGGCTGCCCTGACAGCGCTGGCACTGCGTCCATAGGCGTGAGAAGCGTTCCTCCAGGGCGTTGAGGTGGGACACCTGGGGACCACAGTGGTGAGCAGGGCCTACTCCCAAGCTCCTGTCCCTTACCTCTTTTCTTTCTTTCTCTCTTTTTTTGGCACTCGCATTGATCCCAGGGATGTTCTACCTCAGAGCTACACTCCCAGCCTTTTTTTTTCTATTTTGAAACAGGGTTTTGTTAAGTTGCTGAGTGTCTCACTAAATTGCCAAGGCTGGCTTCAAACCTGTAATCCTGTCTCAGCCTATCAAGTACTGGATTCTAGGTGTGTGTCACCAAGCCTGGCTCCTTACCTCCTTCTGATAAAGCTCAGACTCCCGGGGCTGGCAGAACTCGCACACGGCTCCTGGGGGAAGGGGTCAGCACAGGAGCATTGGGACTGAGCCAGGGCCTGGGCTACCCCATCCTACCCCTTCCCCACCCACATGCCTATCCCAGCTTCTAAAAGTCCCCAGAGGCTAGAGAACAAGGGATTGAGTGTGTGTGGAAAACTCCCCTGGGGAACTCCCAGGGCCCCAGGCCGAGGACCCTCCGGGGGGAGTGTAGGCAGAGGGAGCCCCCAACGCAGGGCCAGGGTGCACTGGGCAGCAGGACCGGCTCGTGGATGAGTGTGGAGGATGGAGGGTGCAGGCCTGGTGGCTGGAGTCTCACCCTGGTGGTTGAGCACTGAGCGGCAGCCAATGCAGCAGTTGCGGCGCTTGGCGAAGGCCAGGAGGCCGCCCACCTTGCCTGTGAGCACTGTCTTGCAGCGTGTGTGGTCACCTCCTGCAGGAGGGGAAGGCATGAGGCGGCTGTGCCCCTGCCCCTGCCCCGCTAGTACCCCTGTACTTACTCAGCAGCACAGATTCTGCTCGGCCCTCGCCCAGGATGGGCTCGAAGATGCGCAGGAGTGGCTTGGCGAGCTGCTGCTCCAGGTAGTATTGCGTGTCAATGGGGAGGCTGTGCTCCAGCACAAAGAGGGGGTCCTGTAAGAGGGGCGGCCTGTCACACGAGGGGGCCAGGGCACTGGTTATGGGGGGCAATGGTATGTGGCAGTTGCTAAACTCGGTGCCACCTTGAAGGCAGCTGCACAGCTGAGGGTGGGTCTGGATTCCAGTCAGAGGTCATGGGAAGTCTCTAGATCAGGCTCTGTGACCCATGTTGGGGGGTGTGCTTGGAGGCCCTCAGGTCATCAAGGAAGAGTCAGAATTCAGGGGAAGGTGCAAGGCTGAAGAAGGGATTGTAGGGTTCAGAGGACTTAGGGATGAGAATCAGGTCACAACACATCGAGGGAATTAGAGGCTGAATAGAAACTAGGAAGACAGACACTGCATCTGGGGTGCATACCTGGACCCCCTTTCATTCTTTTTTTTTTTTCAGTACTGAGGATTGAACCCAGGGGCATTCTACCTCTGAGCTACTACACCCCCAGTCCTATTTTTTATTCTATATTTTGAAACAAGGTCTCATTAAGTTGCTGAGGATGGCCACAAACCTGCGATCCTCCTGTCTCAGCCTCCCAAGTACTGGGATTACAAGCATGTGCCACCATGCCTGGCTCCTGGACCTCCTTTCTATAGGATCGGGGAGGGACAGAATACTGGGGGCCCCTGAAGAGCAGACTGGGACGTGGCAACAGAGCCTCCTGGGGCTGTGTCCCAAGGGTGTGTGGGGGTGTTCTCAGGGGCCCCAGACCCGCCCATCCTGGAAAGCAGAAGTGAGAGCCACAGCCAGGAGGGAGCAGGCGGGCAGGTGGACCTGACCTCCGACTTCATGTAGGCGGCCACACCCTTGGCAGCACCGATGATCACGTAGGGGACACGGTCGCCCAGGCTGGGTGCGCTCCCGGGGTCCCGCTTCCTCATCCTGCGGAGAGATGGAGGCAGTGGGTGGGTGAGGGCAGGGGAGAGGGCCAGGAAGTGGCAGGCCCAGCTGGCAGGAGGGGCTATTTCTGGCTGTCCCAAGCAGACCTCTCAGCCAGCTCCACGTGGGCCTGCTTGCCGGCATAGTCAGCTGCAGCTCGGGTCAACTCCTTGGTGATGACCAGCTGGGAGATGTCGATGCGGTTGCAGAGCAGGTCTGAGATGACGTCCTTTGCGTGTGACACGGCACCCTCAGGGTCTCTGTGGGGGTCGGGGAGGACAGGCGGGTGTCACCAGTGGCCACACTGGAATCTTCGTTGGCTCTGGGACTACAGGACCAGGATGGCTCTGTGGGCTGAGACCCTGGGCAGGGAGGGGTGACCACAGGCTGCAGAGCAGCAGAGGCAGCGCCGGAGCTCACAGCTGCCCAACCCTCACCACATTTCACCCTGGGAGGAGTGGAGCCTGACACCTGTGTCCCCAGGGGACAAGAGGGTCTGAGGGGGGAGGGCTGAGGCCTAGACCCCTGGGTGTGAGGGAGGAGGGGTGGGGCCTGGGCCCCTGGTCTGTGTGGAGGGCCTGCACACCTGTCTACTAGCAGGCGGCGCAGCGAGGCAGTGACGAGGTTGGCCACCAGGGGGCAGTTGTCCCTGCGCACAGCCTCCAGGCCCTTGCAGTCCATGCGATCGTGGGTGTCAGACCGGGAAGAGAAGAGCAGGCCGGCATAACGCTTCTTGCTGATGAGCAGGTAGGGGAAGTAGACCTGGGGGGACCCGTGGCAGAGGATTCAGACCCTTAAGGAGCCCTGAGCCTGGTGAGATGGCCCCAAAGGTTGTCCTTGAGCACCCCAGACCCATGACCTGAAACAGAGTAGGATAAAATCTAAAGGTGGCACCTAAAACGTGAGATCCAGACAGGGATACAATGAAGCACAATGAGGCCTCTTCTCCCTTTGAGGAAGGTCTAAAGGAGCCCGGGGGCAGAGACTCCCTCAAATCAGAAGGCTCCAAATCTGAGGGTTAGTGCACCAGGGGTGCATGTTTGAACCCTGGGGGAGAATATGGTGTGAGAACTCCCAGATCCAAGCCAGGGTACCCTACCTGGGTCCCCACTAGAGGGCAACCCCACACCTGACAGGTACCAGGAAGCCCCCAAACCAGGGACACTATAAAAAAGTTTCCAAAACACCAACACGATACAACAAAAGTCCCAGGTCTGGCAGGTTCCCAAAACCCAGACCCCCAAATCAGGAAAATCCAGGCAGCAAAACACTTTGACACTGGGCTCATGAACCCCAAGAATGGGATGTCCAGAGAATTCTGACCAGGGTACCCCAAAAAGAGGCCTTGGGCAATGCTGGGGTCTCCCAGAGCTTGACAGACCAGGGGATCACCAAACTAGCGCATTCTCAGCCTTGCAGGCACCCTGAAGATTAGAGACCCCCCTCAGCCTAGGAAGATCCATGTGTCTCTACTGAGTCCTGACTGTGGCATGGGGACCTACGTACCTTCTCAAACTCGAGCCGGATGGGCGGTGGGAAGTGACCTGACACCCAGTTTGCAGCTTCCCGCCCCAGGGCCATTGCCTCAGCCACAGAGGAGACGCCAAATCGGCACATGACAGAGTCGGTGTCCCCGTACACCACCTGGAAAGGGGTGTATGTGAGGCAGGGCCCTTTCTGCCAGCCCTGAATATGCCATGGGACAGCAGGGAGGGGACACACTGGGTGTGGGTGAGCAAGGCGCCCCTGACCTTGGCATCAGCGCTGTAGCCATTCTCCATTGTGTACTTGGACTCAACCAGTTGCTTGGTTTTCTCAATCATCTGGCGCCCAAACCCAGTGACACTCTGTGGGGCACAGAATGAAGGTAAGGGAAGGCTCAGGACCTGCATGCGGAGGACACAGCCCGGGAGGGTCCCACCTCTGCCAGCTGTGTAAGCCTGGGTGAACAACTTTGACCCCCTAGGCCTCCAGTTCCAAATTTGCAAAATGGGCTAATAGTTTGCTCAACAGGATGTTAGAAATACTGGTTCTCCCAACACAGGGCTCTAGGAATGATGGGAAATGACTACCCACAAGGGTTGAGAGGCTGGAGTCTGAGGAGGCCACTGGCTTGGTGTTTGTCTGACACTGTGCCATTCTGGCAGCTCTCTGCAGTACAGGACCAGTGATGTTCCTGGTGGTCTCAGTGAAAGTCAGCAGTACCACTCTCAACTCTGTGCAACTAGAAACAACCCTATGTACACACCCACAAATGCCCCCTTGCACACCAGGGCAGGGCAGGACCTCCCTTGCCTAGAAGCTACCTTTCTACCTGTCTCTCTCTTTTTTTTTTGTGGTACTGGGGATTGAACTCAGGGGCATTCTACCTCCGAGCTATACCCCCAGCCCTAGTTTTTATTCTTTATTTTGAAACCGAGTCTCACTAAGTTGTGGAGTGCCTCACTAGGTAGCTGAGGCTGGCCGCGAACCCGGATTCTCCGGTCTCAGCCTCCCAAATGCTGGGATTACAAGCATGGGCCACCACGCCCGGCTTACCTGTCTCATTTTTACAGACAAGAAACTGGAGACTAGGGTGAGGGATAATCTTTTTTTGGAAGGGGAGCGGAGGGGTACTGGGGATAAAACCCAGGAGCATTCTACCTCCTAGCAACATCCTCAGCTCTTTTTATTTTTGAAAGTGTTCAGGGTCTCACTGAATTGTTGAGGCTTGCTTCAAACCTGCCATCCTCTTGGGATTATAGGCCTGAGACACACACTACTCCAGATAATTTTCTGTATTTTTGCAGTCCTAGGAACTAAACTCAGGGGTGCCCTACTACTGAGCTATATCTCCAGCTCTTTTTATATTTTATTTTGAGATGGTTTTGCTAAGTTGCCCAGGTTGGCCTTGAACTTGAGATCCTTCTACCTCAGCATCCCAAGTACTGGGATTATAGGCATGCACCACCATTATGGCAATCTTTATCTTTTAATAAGAATGCTTAATCCATTTATACTTAGTGTAATTACTAAATACTTGTGCTTAAATCTGCAACTTAATTATTTGCCTTCTACCTGTTCTACTTGCTTCATGTTCCCTTTTCCTTCCTTTCCTGTTTTCCTTAAATGACTTAATAATTTATTATTCTATCCCCTCTCCCAATAAGATTGAAATAAAAGGAAAAAATCCAGGTGTGGTGACACATGCCTATAATCCCAGTACTTGGGAGGTTGAGACAGGAGGATTATAGGTTTGAGACTAACCTCAGCAACTTAGCAATACTTCAGCAGGGTCTCAGTAAAACCCTGTTTCAAAACAAAAAAAATAAAAAGGGCTAGGGGTATAGTTCAGAGGTGGAATGCCCCTGAGTTTAATACCCAGTCACCCCCACCCCTCAAAACACACACACACATACATAGCTGAGAGATGACAAAAGACAGAATCAGTAACAGGCAGCCCAGCACCCTCCTGGCCTTATACCTTCAGGGACAGAGCCTGGTGTCCCAACCCCCGCCCCCTTCCTCCAGGGAGGAACCCGGGAGTTACGAAGGTCAAACAGGGGAGCAGGGGTGGCATGGAGTTAGGGATTCTTGTGTGTGTGTTACTAGGGATTGAAGCTAGGGGCATTCTACCTGGGTACACCCCCAGCCCTATTTTATTATTTATTGTTTTTTGTTGTTGTTGTTATTTGTTTTGCGGTACTGGGGATTGAACTCAGGGGCATTCTACCTCCGAGCTATACCCCCAGCCCTATTTTTTTTTGCGGTACTGGGGGTTGAACTCAGGGGCATTCCCCCGCCCTATTTTTTATTCTTTTTTTTTTTTTTTGAAACCGAGTCTCACTAAGTTGCGGAGTGCCTCACTAGGTAGCTGAGGCTGGCCTCGAACCCGGATCCTCCGGTCTCAGCCTCCCGAATGCTGGGATTACAAGCGTGCGCCACCACGCCCAGCTCCCCAGCCCTATTTTTTATTCTTTATTTTGAAAAGGGGTCTCACTAAGTTGCGGAGTGCCTCACTAGGTAGCTGAGGCTGGCCGCGAACCCGGATCCTCCGGTCTCAGCCTCCCGAATGCTGGGATTACAAGTGTGCACCACCACGACCAGCTTATTCTTTATTTTGAAACAGAGTCTAAGTTGCAGAGAGTCTCACAAGTTGCTGAGGCTGGCTGCAAACCTGAGATCCTCCTCTCAGCCTCCAAGTACTGGGATTACAAATGTGGGCCACCACACCCAGCTTGGAGTTAGGGATTCACCTAGACCAAGGAATGCTCTCGCCAGGCCCCTGGGAGGGGACCTCTAAGCCCCTGGAACTCCTGACTGATAAGAATCTTCAATTATCTATGTCCTTGAGCCATACTAGGCAGTTCAGCTAACAAGGGTTTATGATGGGGGCCTTAAGCCACAAGTCTCAGTGTGACCTCTGGGGCTGGGGAAAGCTGGAGACTGAGTAACAAACAACTGAGGTCAGCCACAGGGTGGCTCTGTGCCTACACTCCATGCTTGGTCTTTCCCAAGCACAGCCCCACACGTTGCCCTCCTTGGCTGATGTTAATTGGTCATCTTTTGCTGTATTAAATCTTAATTGTATTTTGAGTGTTGAGTACTTCCAACCAATCAGTGAAACTGTGCAAGGTCCTGGGGGCTCAAGAACTATAGAAGGGGGTGTATGTCAGAGGCTCCTTCCACTAGCAGTCCTACCCCCATGGCAATTCCTTTTTTTTTTTTTGGTACTGAGAATTCAACCCAGGGGCATTCTACCGAAGCTACACACCTAGCCCCACCCCACCCCCTTTTTTTTAAAATTTACTTTTCTTTGGTACTGGGAATTGAACTCAGAGGCATTTTTATTTCTGAGCTACATCCTCTGCCCTTTTTATTTTTTGTTTCTGTAACAGGGTCTTGTTAGGTTGCTGAAGCTGGTCTTGAACCTATGATCCTCCTGTCTCAGCCTCCCAAATACTAGTGTGTGCCACCATGCCTGGTCAGCCTACTGGCAATTCTCCCAAGTTCTCCATCTAGTCCTGTGAAGAGTGATGCACTAGCCGGGCGTGGTGGCGCACGCCTGTAATCCCAGCATTTGGGAGGCTGAGATCGGAGGATCCAGGTTTGAGGCCAGCCTCAGCTACCTAGGGAGACACTCCACAACTTAGTGAGACCCTACTTCAAAATAAAGAATAAAAAACAGGGCTGGGGATATACCTCGGAGGTAGAATGCCCCTGAGTTCAATCCCCAGTACCACACACACAAAAAAGTGATGCACTGACCAGGTAGAGAAGGAATTCCCTATGACTGGAAGTAATAAAGCAGAGGTGTACACTAGTCTAGAAAGTGCTGGGACTCCAAGCCCAGGGGAGGGACCTGGATGGGAAACCTCCTCTAAGGCCTTTTGGGCCAGGAGATGAGGCACTGACCCCAGCTTGGCAGAACCTCAAACTCTGTGGTCTCACTATAAATCTGTTTTCCTGTTCAAGCAGCAGAGCTGAGGTCGGTGGTGAGGGAGATCGGGGATTCCTTTTCCAGTGCTCCTGCTCAGAGCTAAACATCTGTAGAGCATGCTCTGGGGACTTCACACCAAGTGTGGAGGGGTGACCCTGGTGCCTGCTCTGACATTGATGGAGGCCAAGTGACCTGGCTGTGCTACTGGGTGCCCCGTCTTCCCTTGGTCCCTGAGTAGAAACATGGCTTGTTTCCCCATCAGCAGGGGACAAACCTGCTCTCCCCACCTCGGGAGGGGCAGGGAGCCTGTCAGGTGACTGGAAGGTCCTCAGAATGGCCTCGCCTCACTGTGTCCCTCATAGAGTCCTCAGTGCCACCACTGTCCCAAAGTTACCTGCTATCGTGGTCCACATCCCCCTAGGCTGAGCGAGCTGCGGAAGCATGGGGGCTGTCATCTGTTTTGTACCCTCTGTACCCACAGAGCATGCTCAGTTATTATTTGCCAAACAAACAAACCAATCGCCCAAGCTCTCTCCAAAACGCCAGAAGCCGGGGTGCCAGGCCCTGACCTCCCGATGCAGCTCTACCACATGGAACCCTGGTTCCCTTCTCCACCCCCGGCTTGCCCTCCAGGGATCTGAGGCCTCACCTGCGAGATCTCCAAGCAGGGCAACTTGCCCACCTGGGCACCAGTGAAACCGTATACGGAGTTAGCGCTCACTTTCAGCGCCAGCTGCCGCCCATCCAGAACCTGCCGTCGCAGGGGGTCCGTCTCCTGAGCCAGCTCAGCTTTGGCCCTGGGAAGGGGCAGGATTGAAGGCTGCTCAGGATTCAAAGCTCCCAGGTCTCAGGGGGAGATCAGAGGTCTAGGGAGAGCCCAGACCCACGAAATGTTCAGGTGCCTGTCCAGAAAGGGATGCCAGGCACAGCTGGGTGTGCCATGCACTGCACCAGAGGTGCCTGGCTGAGGGTTAAAGGGAGCTGCCTGGAGGTGGTGCTTTGTTCTAATGCACACACAGTTACAGAGCACAGCGAAGGAGTCCTGGGTGACCCAGGGAGGAACAGGGATTGCTGAGACCCTCTGACTCTGATTTGAGCAAGGGCAGGTGGGGGCTCTGGACGGCACCTCTTCCGGGCGCTGAGAAGGTTCTCCAAGATCTGGGGCAACAGCCCCTTCCGCACCGAGGTCTTCACAAACTCATCCCCTGTGGGGGTCCTGATGAACTCATCTGCGGTCAGGCTGGGCAGGAAGATGAGGGCAAATGCAACTGAGCTGCTGTTCTCTCCCTCCCCAGCCCTGGCTGTGGCACCTTCTGGGTCCCCCTCTCCCCACTGTTCCTGGGTCTGTCTTTCTCCCCCACCAGGCTAAGCACCAGGGGGTGGGTGGAACGCAGATGCCATACCCCAGCTTCTGGGCGGCCCCAGGCCGCAGCAGTGTGGTGTAGCACAGGTTATGGGCCATCATGATGGATGGGTACAGCGAGGAGAAGTCCAGGGTGGCGATGGGGACATCGTAGTACCTGGAGGGAGTGGAGGGAAGTCAGGACTGGGGAGCCCCAGCACTACCCCTTCCCGACTGGCCTTGGGCTCACCCTTTGAGGGGCTCAATGACGGTGGCTCCGGTGTAGTCCTCACCACCCTCCGTCTTGACCACAGGCATCAGCAGACCCTCGCGCATGGCCTGGGGAGGGGTGGGCGGTGAGCACAGTGGGGGTACCTGGTGGAGCCCCAGGTGTAGGTAGCCTGGTCACTGACCTGACGCAGCAGCTGAGACACGACCTTGACCTGCTGGCCACGGCTGAGCAGGTAGCTGAGGGGCACACCGGTGACACGCGCCATCTCCACGGCATTTACTAGCACCATGAGCCGCTCCAGCAGCCGCAGCGGCAGGAAGGCATCCTTGAGGCAGTACACAGCCAGGCGCCGGCGGGTCTGGTCGTTCCCGTTCTATGACCGGGCACCCAGGGGTCAAGGTTAGGGGTCAGGGTTAGGGACTCAGACAGATGGTAGTGAGGGAGGGGGCAGGGGGCAGCAGCTGGAGCCTTGGGGTCAGGGTGACTTCCCAGTCAGGAAGTGGGCAAGGAGGCAAGGATCTGAGCGGGCTCTCAGGGCTGATGCGGACATAAGATTGGGGGTGGTGGTGACAGGCCGAGGACACAGTGGAAGGAGGGGCTGGCGGGTGGCACGGTGGTGGCGGGTGGCAGGTACCTGCAGGTCGGTGATGATGCTGTGCTGCACGTCTTCCTTCTGCTCGCCCAGGAAGTGGAAGCTCACGGCGTTGAGCGTATATGAGCGCAGCTTGTACTCTCGCAGCAGCACCTGGGGCGGGTGAGAGCGGGCTGGGCACAGGTCCCAGCAGCAGTCCCCCAAACCCTGGGACTCACCATACCTGCAGCATGTCCATCTGCACGCGGCCCACCATGCTGACCACCTTGCTGTCTCGCCGGCCCATCTGCTTCGACTGGAACGACGAGTCCCGGATGTTAGAGGGAAGGCCAATCACTCGGCCCAGTAAAGGAAAGGCTGGCACCTGGGAGGAGGGGGTGACAGCCACATGGCCTTGATGACCAGGCACCGAGCACAGACAATGCCCTCAACACTTGGCCTGGGGGCAGGGTATTTCCTGGTGCAGAGACCCTCAGGGGCTGTGTGGGGGAGAAGGCAGGGAGGGGGAGGACATTCAGTTGGGCTGAGACAGGGAGAATTGGCAGCTTGATGGGCTATGGCCAGAGGGGGAACAAGAACAGTGCCCAGGGGCCACATCCAGATGGGGAAGGGAGAAGGAACAGATTTGGAGATGTTGCTGAGCTTGGGGAGACACTGAGTGGATGGGGCCTGGGGTCAGCCTGGTGGGAGCAGAGGCAGGAAGTGGCCTGGGAGCTGGGCTGGGATCAGGAGAGGGCAGAGCATGCTGGGGAGTGGGACTGAGGGGTCCTTTAAAGCTGGTGGGGCACAGACTGGAGGAGGAGACTGAGGCTGGGGTGAAGGGGCCCCAAGGAGGCGCAGGACACAGTGGCTAGCACAAGGACTGGATTTCTCCCTGGTGCTATTAGAGGCCAAAAGAGTTTGATTTGTTCTGTTCTTTTCATTACAAAATTGGCAAATGTAGAAAAGTAATACAATATAGTACTGGGATTACAGGCATGTGCCCACACAACCAGCTGACCATGTCCTTAGAAAAGGACAAATGGACTTGGAGACAACGCAGAGAAAGACGATGCGGAGATACAAGGAGCAGCTAGCCATCTGCAAACCAGGGAGAGGGGCCTGGGCAGATCCTTGTCTCCCAGTCTCAGGAGGAACCACCACTGACACCTCCATCTCCAACTTCAAGAGACAGGAGATGACCCCTTTGGCTGCGTGCCCCTGGGTCTGTGGTTCTTCATTACAGCAGCTCTGGGGGACTAAGGCTCTCGCAAACCCACTGCTGCTTCCGTAGCATCAGCCTGTGCCACAGGCTTCACCAGACCCCCTGCCCCCATCCTTATTACTTTCCTTTTTTTTCCCTTGGTACGGGGATTAAACCCAAGGGCAATGTACTTCCAAGCTACAACTCCAGCCCTTTTTATTTTCAAACAGGGTCTTGCTAAGTTACTGAGACTGGCCTCGAACCTGTGATCCTGCTGTCTCAGCCTCCCAAGTACTGGGATTATAGGTGGGCACCACCATACCCAGTTACTTTACTTCTCTTATTTTCCTTATTGCTTGCTGACACATTCTAAAAGCAAGAACTGGATTCCACGGCTTGCTGAACTCCGCAAGCTGCAGTCTGTAGCTCTGAACACACAGGCCTTTTCTCACTTAACCACGATGGCCTCGTCTCTGATGGAGCCACAGTAACCTTCTGGACTTTGAGCAGGATAGGGCCAGGCTCAGGATGTCGCTGGGGATAAAGGAGCTGTGGGACCACAGAGCAAGGACAGCCACAAGGGGGACAGAGCCACAAGAGGGAGCCTCCCCACCGGCCATGCCCTCACCTTGAGGGTCTGGGCCCGGGAGATGAGGTAGGGGAGGTCAAAGTTCTGAATGTTGTAGCCGGTGATCACATCGGGGTCCATGTTGCGGATGAAGGTGGACCAGGCCTGGGGGCAGGAGCACCAAGGTCAGTCTGATGTCTCCAGTCTCAGATTTGCCCACTCCCAGAATATCCTGGAAGCCCCCCAGCACTTCTAACCCCCCAGTACTTCTAATACCTCAGAACCCAGAGGAGAAACACTTGGCCTTCAATGCACATGCATCCATACCCATGCCCATCTGTCCAGGGGCCTGCCTGGCAGGATTGGGATACAGGGTGTGTGTGTGGGGGGGGGGTGCTAAGGAAAGTGCTGGGGGCACAGGCACCTGAAGCAGCTCTTCTTCCTTCTCAAAGCTCTGCACCTTGGCGCCCAGGATGGGAGCGCAGGGCTGCAGGGTGAGTGCCAGTCGCAGGAAGGGATCGGGCTCACCCCAGCGCAGGCCCAGCGAGCAGATCTGGATCACAGGGTCCCGCTCGGGCTCAGGGAAGATGCCTGTGGACAAAGGAGGAAACCGACCTGCCTCTCCCTCCAAACACACCAAGGCAGCTGCACCAATGGACCTCCCCTCATCTTGTCTCCACTGCCTGCAAATACTGCAGGATTCACGCTGCCCCCACTCCATTCCAGCCACACAAGTGGGGACAGTTCTGCCCTGGGGCCCTTGCACTTGTGAGCCGCTCTGCTGGAAATGCTCTCCCTGCCCCTCGCCCAGCAAGAGCCTGGCACCACACCACTGATGTCTAGAGTGGGGAGGACCTTGGCCTGAGGACAGACCTTTGCGACCAGCGCACTCGATGTCGAAGCTGAGCACACGCAGGGGTGCGATGCGCTGCCATGTCCCTTCTGGGGGGTGACTGACCACATGTGACCACAGCACATCTGCCTCCAGCTGACACAGCGTGGCCTGTGGGGCGGGGCGTGTCAGAGACAACAGACAGGCTCAGGCTCCCTGCCCCCGGGGAGCTACGTACCTTCTCCTTTGTTGCCCTCAGGACGTATTTCCCAGCTGGGAGTTCCAGCCAGTTGCAGCCAACTATGTCTGTATCCACCATGAACCTGGAGGGGGCTCAGGGTCAGTATGGGGGCGGGGGACAGAGGCCAACTGAAGTTGGGGGAGAGGACATAATGGGGGCAGAGGTCAGAGAAGGCGGCATGGGGAGCTGTACCGGATCTCGAAGTCCACATTGGCTTCATAGGGCGCAAAGCTGGGGGTGCCCAGTCCGGCCACCCGGATACCCTGCTCCAGGAGCCGGCGGGCAGGGGCCACAAGGCGGGGCAGCGCCAGGGTGATACGCAGGAAGGGCGAGGGGCCATGCCCATGGTACCCGAACATGCCTGTGGACACAGAAGGCTAGGACCAGCCCGGGGCCCCTGCCCCACCAGCCCCGAGGGCGACACTCACTCTCCCGAGAGCACAGCTCCACAGCCAGCACCGCAGGTCCACTGAGCTCCTTCCCGCCTCGCTGGTCCCTGCTGATGGCTGAGTTCAGCTCCCGCTGGAGGTCACTCAGATGTTCAGTTCCAAAACCTGGTGTGGGAGGGCCAGTCAGAGGGGCCTCCAGAGGCCAGGAGCGGGGACCTGCAGGTCAAGGCCCACTCACCAGGGGGTGCTGGGGTGTAGAAGTAGGGCGCAAAGCCATGGATGTGGCAGCAGACGGAGACACCCTCATCGGTGACCCCAAAGGCGCGGAGCACAGGCACAGAGCCACGAGATGGAGAAGGGACCCCTGGAAGGGGCCGAGCTGGGCCTGGTGGGGGGTGGTCACAGTGTAAGGCAGCGTGCCCCCTCAGGTGCCAGGAAGGCTTCCTCCCCAGACCCCCCCCAGCCCCATGGATTCTCCATCCACAGGTGGAAGGAGGCCTCCTCCTCTTCTTTACAGGATATAAAACATTTCCTGTAAAAAGTAAAACTAACCATTGGTGCCTGGGTCTAGTGTTATAATGTTAATGTACAGAGACTCCCCAACCACTGAAAATCTGGAACCCAGATTCCACACATCTCCCTCAGACCACCCCTTTGCAAACCTCCCTATGACTCCCTGTGACCTGATCACTTGTCTTCTGTCGCCCTGGTTTTGTCTTCTCAAGACTGTATATAAATGCAATCACACGGGACGTGAGCTTCAAGTCTGGCTTCTCACACTTGGAAGGATGAGCTCCCTCCCACCTTCTGCTCTGGGCCCCCTCCCCGCCCTGGTCATTTTGGTGGGGTGACCTGCGTCCACATCTCCCACAGGCTGTCCCCTTCCCCTAGCTCACCCACATAATGGTCAATCTCCAGCTGCTGGAAGATGAGCGGATCTGCCTGGGGGTCCAGTGGCGGTGGGGCAGGCCGCAGCCAGCGGGGATCTATGGCTACAGAGGACAACTGCCCTGGATGGGGTGGGAAAGCAGGGCTCAGAGTTAGGGTCCTGTTTCAGAAAGAAGGAACTACCCTCCTGAGCCAGTGCACGGTTCCTCCAGACAGGTTTAGGGGAGGGAAGTCAGGTGGAGGTGGCGTTCTGGGTCAGGCTGGAAACTTGGGATACACTGAAGGTTAAGGGTCAGCCCTTAGGAGAACTCCAAGCAGACGAAAAGCCATCATTTGGCTGACTCCAGAGGAAAAGTCAGGACTGGGGTGCTGGGGGCTTCAGCAGGGGGTCCCCACTCCAAGCCTCACCATCCATAGCCCCCTCCAGGGCTGACTGCAGCTCCTCCTCCTCTTGTTCCTGCAGACTGTGCTCTGCTTCCATTTCTTCCAACAGTGCCAGTTCCTCTTCAAACTGGGATGCTGAAGGTGGCTCATCCTCATCCCAAGGGTCCCCACGGGTTCGCTTTGGGGGCACCCCAGGACCTGGGCCTGGCCGCCGCTTGCCATCCATCCTGCTGGATAAGTCGAGGATTGGTGGGCCTTGTCCCTGTCTTCTTCATGGCCTCCTGTGCACTCACCATGACTGTGAGCCTCTTTTTTTTTTTTTTTTTTTTTTTTTTTTTT
>PVLC010004481.1:0-12829 GCA_004027655.1 Graphiurus murinus
GGTACTGGGGGTTGAACTCAGGGGCATTCTACCTCCGAGCTACACCCCCAGCCCTATTTTTTATTCTTTATTTTTGAAACCGAGTCTCACTAAGTTGCGGAGTGCCTCACTAGGTAGCTGAGGCTGGCCGCGAACCCGGATCCTCCGGTCTCAGCCTCCCGAATGCTGGGATTACAAGCGTGCGCCACCACGCCCGGCTAGTATTTTTACATGTTTTTAGTGAGAAAATCATCATGAAAATTTTAATTTCCAAGTAAATTTTTTAAAATATACTAAAGGTGTCTGGGATTATTAGCAAGGTTTATAATCCCAGTACTTAGGAGGCTGAGACAGGAGGATTATGGGTTCCCAGCCAGCCTCAACTACTTAATAAGGTCCTCTGCAACTTAGTGAGACCCTGTTTCAAAATAAAGAATAAAAAATAGGGCTGTGGGTATAGCTCAGAGGTAGAATGCCCCTGGGTTCAATTCCCAGTACTGAAAAAAAAAAAATGCTAAAGGCAATGTTCTTTTCAAGGTGGATGAATGTTGTTTCTTAGGTAAATGTAGTATTTCTAGGTCTGCTACTGTCCATTTGCTGCTAAGACAGATGAAATAATAAGAAACTGAAATCCAAAGATATATAGAGCTAGACATACTAATTTGGCTTTGAAGAGGGATGTCTCTGAGTCCTGAAACTGACTGAGAAGAAGTTACATAATAAGCAACATTTTCCCTGAGAGGGGAAAAAAAAAAAAAAAAAGGCAAGTATTTTTGGACACTTTCTGCTTTTCCAGTGGAATGCCATTTTTTCATGGAAGCCATGTCCTGTCCTGATTTGTAATGTTAAGAAAACAGATGAAATACCATATTTCATTAAAGTTCATACTGCAGTCACCACTGTAAACATTCCTCCATTGATAATGCTAATATTGACTCAGAATCAAGTAAGCGACTACCATTATTTGTCCCACAATTACTCTGCAAGAAAATTTAGCAGCAGCTACTGCTTACATAAAGATTATGTGGGGCTCCCAAGTTGCTATTTCAGTGGATAAGCTTCCTCCCTCAAATCAATGCAGATAGCAAATGATGATAGAGTAAGAAACAAACAAACAAACACTGGTGCAAAGGATAAAAGAGTCTCTCAATACTTACTACATGTTAAAATCTCATGGCAACTTTTGGAAATACTAGTTTTTGGTATTTGATGTTCACACTCTCCCACATCTAAAGACACTCTGATTTATTTGGTCCTGGTAAATCCCAGTAGTCTTCACTGCTAACAAATTTCTCCAAATTATTTCATATGTAACTAATTTTCCAAGAAACATGTAAAGCAGGAAAAATAAATATGGAATTTTCTGCCTAATAATCTTTATTGATTTATTCATCCATTATAAATTATGTCAAGTACTCAATCTGAGCAAGGAACTGTGCTGAGAGAATAAATCCATAAGGTTTGTACTTTACTTGAGTAAAAGGTAATTCAAAAAGCAGGAAGTTCTAATCAGATGTCAACATATACCACTGGTATATTCATTCTCATAAAGCTCTGGTGATCTCCAGAGTAGACATTCTCATTTTCCATAACCAACACTTCTCTCTAGCCCCTTTTCTGTTTCATTCCATCCCACTGCTACAGCCCTGGTCCAGACCAATTAGTCTGAGAAAGATTCTGATATAACAGTCTTCTAATCATCCCATCCTATTAGAATCTTCATCCTTTATATAGTCTTTTTTGGTCCCAAGAAGTATCTATGAAACCTAGATCCACTTATCACAATGTAAAAAAAAAAAAAAGTCAGACTAATTCTCATTGTCAACATGATAAAAAGTGTTTAAGCATAACATATGCTCATCTCTGCAATCAACCTCTGTTTAAATTCTCCAGTGTCTTATCTCTCCCAGTCTAGATATATGGGACTACTAGCTCTTTTGTTGTTTTGTTAATAAGAATAAACTTTATTAGATGAAGACATAATACAAAATAGATGAAAACAGTTTAGGCATTTATGCAATTAAACTTATAGGTAAAAGATGAATTGAAATCTATAGTCTTTGTACAGCAGTTAAGTTTTCCTGGCTTTCTCATAAACTGGATATATGTTTTTTTTTTTCTTATTGCACATATTACCTTTTTAATTGACCTCAAATCCTAAATAGTCATGCAAATGCCTATGCAGAAACAAAAAAATATTTTACTCAGAATCTACAATGTATAGGAAACTGGGGCAGACTACTAAGTAATGCTTAGTCCCAAAATTCATTAAAAAGCAAAATCTTTTCAGTTGTTGAAGCTTTAAAAAATGACATAAAGAAAGTAATTTGAGCAAAATAATATATTTAAAGTAAAATGATTAAAGTCTTGCAGAGGTAGCTTACTGGAAGATTATTGTTTGTTTTGAGATATGTTTATGGGTAGTTCATAAAAATAATTTAGTTATAAACTAATTATAAATGAACTAGGTATTTCTCATATATTTACAAATCTTAACCAATTCAGAACCCTCTATCTCATAAATTTTGAAGTTCTATGGCCAATGGAATATGGACAAAATAGGAAGAAAGAGACAAATTACTCAGAAGAGGTTGACCTCATACGTTAGTTATAGGAGGGATAGCTGCTATTTCATCTTTGGAAAGATGAGAAATTTTGTTTCCTTTGGGCAAGTTTGGGCAAGTGCTTCCCTCATGATTGGTTTTAGCTGATGTCTTTACTGAGCTTTTGCTCCCTATGTCAGTGAATCTATTCTATACCCAGCTCTATAGTGTTATCCTGCAGGGGTACTCGTTTTCTGGCATTTGGCTACAAGCTTGCCCACAATAATTGGAAGGCCCACAACAAGACTATAATGATGGATAAAAGCAATCTGATCACCCAATTGCTTAACTGCCTTTGTCTTAAATTTTGGTTTTTCCACATGGCAGATTCCAAAATTATCTTCAAACACAATCTAAATGCCAATTATATTATAGAATCTTCAAAAACTGAATATTTTTCAAACTCAAACTTCTATATTTTCTTAACAGTAGATAGAGAGGACGGAAACACAGATGTGTATCTGTGTTTGTGTGTTTGTGTGTGTGTGAGCACACACAAATGTTTGGTGTGTAATATTATGTTTATATAGGTTCTGGTCATACTTTACACAAAAAACCAAATACTTCTCATGATATATAGGTAATTTTAACCTTATCAAGCTTGTCTACAAGTTCGTTTTTATGATTATCTCATATAAATTCAAACTTGCTTTTTATATTTGGAGTTTGATAACTGTAATTTTTAACGTATCAGCATAGAAACTATCAGATAATTGACTACTGAAATGAACTTCTTAAGAAATATATATGCAATATTATATGTTACATTTATTAATCACTCATTAGATGTCAGATAGTATTAAAATTTTTTTATATATTTGATCTTTAATCCCAAAGGAGACAGAGAGAGATATACAGATTATCAGCACTGTCTGTCTGTAGCAGTTTAGAGATTTAAACACAAATGATAACTCTAGAATCCTTACTCTTAACTACTTTGATTTGTTGTTGTTAATATTATGATGTACTAATGGTACAGTCATCATTAAGGAAAAAAAAAACTTTTAAAAAATTGCTATTGTAAACAAGATATCCATGACTAAAAAGAAGGTGAAGTCTGAAAACATGTCCACCTACACAACACATTAAACTCAAATTCAGCCAGGGAAGCTGATGTGTCTATTTAAATATTCTAATTAGTTGTCTTTTATTTTTTCCTCATTATTCATCTTCATGCTTTTCTTTATCTTCAAATGGCAGTAGAATATCTGTGCTGTTGTTACAGCCCAAATAACTTGCTACAAAAAGAAAACCCCTGTTCAGAAAGAGTTTCTTTGTAAAATAGAAGGTTGTCAATGCTCATTATAAAAATTTCTCCTAATTTTTGAGACACTCAGTAAAAGTTAAAAACTACCTGGAATTCACAGGTGGTTTCTGAAGAAATTCTGGGTAAACTTGTGACCATTTCTAACCCATATTTGTACATTTTCCAACAATATGTCAAGAGATATCATTTGCATTTGAAAAAGCATTAAGATAAAAAACAACTTTCACCATTACTGTTGGGAATTTTGCTGGTAGGAGTTTTAACTTGTACAACCTAGTACAAAGTTATTTGTTGATCAAGTAATCCATCCTCCAGGGAAAAAAAAAATTAAAAGAAAGCAATCATATAAGAGACTTGAAATTTAGATACAATATTCATAACTAAATTTATAAACATGCAACTTGTAACCATGAAAATTTGGATGATATTAAATTTTATAAAGCACTGTACATGATTATATATGCCATTTGATTTCAAATACATACAAATACTAGATTTTCTTTTAGAATGTAGAGACTTCCAGGAAGACTGTAGAGTCTGTGAAGGAAAAAATTGTGTTGCTCATTTTTATAACTCCAGCACCTAGTTCAATATCAGGGGCATAATTAATGCTCAAAGTAGAAGATGACAATCAACAACTGAATAAATATATAGAGTGGGATGCTTGATAAGGAATCATTTAAGAACTCAACATTTTCAATTTCTTGAGCTTATTTTCTAACTGGGTAGACCAAGCTCCACTATAAGTAGTAGCTTTTATTCAAAAATAATCATTTGTTTTTCATTAGTCTTGCAAAACTAGGCAGTAGAGTTTTCTGTTCATTCATTTGAAAAAACAAAGATAATAGGTTAACAACCTCACTGAGTTCTTATGCAGCTTCAATGATGCAAGGCATGAATAGCATTTAACATATATTGTAGTCCCCCTTATCCACAGGAGGTATTCTTCAAGTACCCCAGTGGATGCCTGAAACCAGCAATAATAGAAACCCTGTATAGACTATGATTTTTTTTCCTATACACACATATGTACAATAATATTTTTATAAATTGTCACAGTAAGAGATTAACAATAGTAACTAATAATGAAGTAGAACATTTTATCAGTGTACTGTAGTAAAAGCTATGTGAGTGTAATCTCTCTTTTCTGATATCTTGTACTTTGATCTTTTCACTTAAAGGAAGGGCTTTACAGCTCCCCTTTGGCATACTGAATCATCAGCATCACTACTCTTGTGCTTCGGGGTTGTTATTAAATAAAATCAGGGTTGCTTGAACATCAGATCTGATGACTGGTCCATCTCATAACCAAGGTGGCTACTAAATGACCAAGAGGCAGATGTCATATACAGTGTGGACAGGCTGGATAGAGGGATGCTTCACATCCTGAATTGGATAGAGCAGAATGGCATGAGATTTTATAAGGTTTCTCAGATGGTACACAATTTAAACTTTATGAATTATTTATTTGTGGAATTTTTCACTTAATATTTTCTAACCACACACCATTGGCCTCTAGTAAACTATGGAAAGTAATAAAAGAGACCTACTATAAACATCTAGTGCTAAATAAATAAGAGCTACAGTCAATACCTTAAACAGAACCCTCCGGGCTTATTGAGATGTACACTGTGATTTTTTTTTTCTCGTTACTTTTAATTATTTCTTTCTGCAGTGTCAATCAATGTCAACATGTTAGCTAACAATGTGTCTAATATTGGTAGATGCTGTCTTATCATCCTTCATTTAAAAATCTCTTAACGGTTCCCTGATGTCTTCATGACAAAATCTAAGCAATTAATACCGACACCAAAGACACTTGATAGATTGTGTCTCTCCCTCTCTCTTCCTATCTCTCACAACTCTCTCTCATGTACCTTCAACCCAAGTAGATTTCTTATAGTCTTTCTTTATATTTTGTGATGCTGTACCCCCACATTGGAATACAGTTTTCATTTAACATACTTCTGATCTTCTTTTAAATTTCACAGACACTGTCCTCTTCTCTAAGAAAGTTTCTCTGTCCTCTCCCTTCCACTTGGGTCTCAGTTCCCTACCCCGAATATGCTTTATTGGTCTTTGATATTGTGGAAGCATTCCCTGATCAAATCTCCAGAAGACTAGAATCTGCTCAAAATCAGATTTTGTCTTTCTCATCTTTTTGGGTGTCCAACACAATGTTTGGCCCAAAGTAGAGACTCACTAGATAACTAAGAAATAAATAGTCTCCTGTTTGCATGATGTTTTCAGATCAATTAATGTAAAGAAGTAGAGCTTGTGAAACTGTTTTACTGATGTGCTATATTGAATTAGTTAGAAATTACAGCACTCAGGTTAGAAAAAAAGAAGACATAAAGTGTCAAAGAAATTTTTAATTATTTAGAGCTGCCAGAGAGGTCAATTAAGCATAAAAGCTCATTTAACATGGTCCTAATTTACTCAGGTACCTTGGAACTAGAAACAAACCACTTTTTGTTCATTGGCATCTTGCAAACACACCTCTCTTTCTAATACAGCACTTTATTTTTATGAGCTCGGATCACCTGTTTTTCTCTTCATAATTAGCATATGGTGTGATCTTGTGTCTGAGAAGGCATTTATCGTAGTCCAAATACCACCAGGACTCCTTTCCAACCTTCTGTTATGATTTAGCAGCTAATGGGAAGACCTATAACACTTTTTTCTTCTAAAACATAAGAAAATACATATGAAAACATATGTTCCTTACTCTCATGTCTTCAAAGTTGAAACTAAGATTGAAAATAGAATGTAAGAAACAAAAAGTCAATGATCCAGATTATTTTTGTTTTTATTGAGATATATAATTAGTGGTTTAAAGACTTAGATAGACACACCAACTCTATCGTATAGTTTTTTAACAAATTATGCTAATGTAGACCAATAAAAAATAAGGGCTTGGTAAGATAAAACACAAAATGGTTAGAATCTAGAAAGAAAAATTGAAAACACTAGTAATCTGTATTTTTAAAAATTAGATGAGTTGTATTTTGCAAAGTTGGTTGAAGAAAAAAAGGTTTTTTTTTTCCCCAAATAAGACCAAAGGTCAATAATCATGAGAATAAATATCCTAAAGTGACAAGAGATATAATTTCCTTATTTATAAAAAGAAGTCAGTATCTCCTTAGGATATCATAAATATTACATATAGGATTGTTGATGTCACAGATATCATTTATAAGAAGACATGGGCAGAGTAGGAATACATTAATCTCGGAATATATAGATTCACACTTTTTTGGAAAAGCAACTTGGTAATACTTAAAAAAATTTCAAATACATTCTTTGACTTATTAGTTTAGCTTCTAAGAATTTATCCTACCATATACTCCTAAAATTATTCAAAAGTATGTAAGTAGCAGGGCATGGTGGGGCACACTTGTTATCCCAGCATTTGGGAGGCTGAGTCCTGAGGATCTGGGTTCGAGGCCAGCCTCAGCTACCTAGTGAGGCATTCCACAACTTAGTGAGACCCTGTTTCAAAATAAAGAATAAAAAATAGGGCTGGGGTATAGCTCGGAGGTAGAATGCCCCTGGGTTCAATCCCTAGTACCTCAAAAAAAAAAAAAAAAGTATGTAAGTATATATCTACAGCATTAGTTTTTGTGTCACACACACACAAATACCAGAAGTAACCTAATGCCCATTAATTTGTGTCTGAATTTACACAGTAAGACATTTACACACTAAAATATTATGCTGTCATAAGAAGAAATAGATTGTGTTTATTAGTTTGTACTGCATTTATTTATATAATTTTAGCTGTTTTAAAAATGTTTACTTTCTTATTTTTTTATTTTGAAATAATTTTAGATTTGTAAAAAAAAAAAAAAAAAAAAAAAAAAAACTTTAAAGAGAATGCAGACTGAGAAAGAAGGATCACAGGTTCGAAGAGAGCCTCAGCAAATAGTGAGATTCTCATCAACCAATGAGACCCTGTTTCAAAATAATAAAAAAATAGGACTAGGGTTATAGCTCAGAGGTAGAATGTCTTTGAGTTGAATCCCAAACACACACACACACACACACACACACACACACACACACACACACACAGTCATTTGAAATAGATAAATGAAACTTATATAATATTAAATTAAAAAAAAACTAAGTGGAAAATAACCTTACGTATAGATGTGTCTAAAGATCAGTGTTTTAAGAATATTTTTTATATATTTGTCTATTAACAATGATTAACTAAATGTAAACTGACTTCTCATCTCTGGCACTTAAGTAGCAATAAATTACCATTCTTATTTACATATAGTTATTCTCCCTCAGTGCCAAAATAAAACCTCATTGCTGTAGAAAAACAATGAGCAAGCAAACAGCAACAAAGTGACATTCATGTTACTTGATTTTTATCTTCTTATTTACACGTTTCTTGATGATACCTTGAGTCAGTGCTACATGAAAAGATTGAACTGGAATTGTGAAGACAGAAAAGTTTTGAGGTTTGCCTAGACAGAACAACTAGAAGAATTCAAGTAAAAAAATGCTTATTAATTGGCTCTTTCCTTTTTATTACATTCCAGGCTCCCCCTGCACTTAACAAACACATTACTGCCCAGAAGATTTCTGCCCTCCTGCAAGCCCTAACTGCGGGTACACAGCTGCTAATCTATCATTTAAATAGCTTTCTTTTACTCTATGAAAAAACTAATTTAAGTGATATTCAACATTTAGAACAAAGGTCTTGACTTTTATATCATAACAGTGGAATTCACATATGGGTGGCCAAACAATGGCAAGCACTTATAACTTCACTTTTGAAATCATCTGAGAAAATGAATCCACTGATGAGTCAAGATATTTTGACCCTTTTAGAAGTGATGTGTCTGTTTGTGTGTGTGTTTTAAGTAGGCTCTCATTAAATTGCCCAGGCTAGCCTTGAACCTGTGACCCTCTTGTCTCATCATCTCAAGTGCTAGGATTAAGGGAGTGTGCCACTGTGCCCAGCTTAGAAGTGATTTTTATGTAAAAATTTTATGTTGTCCATTATAATTTATCCAAATGTAAGTCAACTATTTTATTAAGATAGCATAATTAGGGAAAAATACCTTTGGAGAGATTTGTATTAATGACATCATTCTGATAAAACTCTATAGTTCAGTTTTGACATACTTGAAAATTCAAAATAATTACTTTTTCACAATGACAAACAATGTCCATTTCTTCAAGTAAATATACTAAATTGTTCTGCATGTATTCTTATCCCTTTCTTCAGCTTCCTGTGCTCTCTTTGATAACACACTGGTAGAAATAAGTTAACTCATTTGTTATTAGCCATTTAAGCTGCCAGTTATGCTTTTATTATAAAGAAGAATCACTTGTGGATTCTTAAGTCTTTCTTCTTATTCTTTTTTAGCATTCTATTATCGTTCTTTCCTGCTATTACTTTTAATCTGTAAGACCATACATACGGAAGGTAACAGAAGTCCAATGAGGAAGTATAACATGTTTCTGCTACTGGAATTGTCATGAATTTTATATCATTTATTTGCTTTTACATATAAAAGGAAGATATATAAAACCATCATAATAAGGGACCCATCAATTAAAATAAACTTTATTTGTAATGAATAGTATTTAGCTCTTGAAAAATAATAGATTATTATCTATTATATTATTATCTAACTCAAGAACAATGGAACCTATATTAAGACTACCTCCCTCTTTCCTGCCAGCTAGATGTATTGAACTGTAGGCAAGAGTTAGATCAAAATGAACCTTAAAAGTAAGAGAAAAAAAATCATATCATGGCTTAGAGTATGGGGGGGAGGGAGATGAAGGGGATTAAACCCAGGGGCATTATACCTCCTACACCCCTAGCTGTATGTATGTATGTATGTGTATATGTGTGTATATATATATATATATTTTTTTTTTCATTTGAAAACACGGTCTCTTTAATAAGTGCTGAGAACCACATTAAGTTGCTGAGGTTGGCTTCATAGAAATCTTAAACATTAACCAGCATGGATATAAACACACTGTAATGAATGCAAATAATATAAGAATCTAAATGTAAATTATTTATATTGATATACTATTTATACAATTAAGTTAATAATAATGCAAATAGCGAAGTTTTCTGAATATTTTGCTATAATTGTTTCAGCTTCCTCTTTTGAGCATCTGATGATGGTCAGTCCAGAGCACTGAAGACTACACTACCCCTTGCCTCTCACATCAGCTCAGATGCTTGAATGCTGCTCCTCATTGCATATTGTCTGGATGTTTAAATTCACTTCCAATTCCATGTCCTTAGAACTTTCTTCTCCAAATATTTCCTCTTTGAATATATTCTATATATACATGTATACTTCTACTGTTGACTTTTTTTCAAATTAGGAATCTAGGAGTCATTCTAAACTCTCTTTTTTCATTACCACATCTGATAAAGCACTGACACTTAACAAATTTCACCCCCAAATATATTTATGAGATTTCACTTCTTCCTTCTTTCTCAACATCCTTCTATTCTCTTACCAAAACTCTTATTGTAGTTTCAATAATACCAGAGCATCATGGTAACTGGAAAGACGTTAAACTTTCAACCTGCCAAATATTTTGTTCCTAATGGATGAAATAATCCTTAAAATATTATATTTTTCCATGTAGGCTGTGAAAATGGAGGAGACAATGCTTTTTTAATATTTGAATTCTCATATAGCTTTTCTATTTTAGAAAAAGGAGTAGAAAAGTATATTGAATTTGTTTCTGATAGATTCGATTTAGAATTTCAGAGCTCAAAAAATCTTTATGCTTATTTTAACTTGGCCAAGTTATGTAACTACCAAGAGAGAGTTTCTACTTATTTGTAAAATGAAGATAATACATCCAGATAGACTCATTAATTAAGATTAAGTCAGATGTAATATATAATCTTCTTGCTTCCATTTGTCAACTTTACTAATCATTTTCCTTTCAGTTATAAGATGTTTAAAATATAATATAATATATGAAATATACTTTGGCTTGGTTGTTTTATGAGGATTCAATGAAAAGATGTTAAATCCTAATCCCTAGTACCTCTGGGAGTAAATTTATTTAAAAATAGAGTATTTGTGGATGATCAAGTTGATATAATTAGGTTGGGCCCTAATCCAAAATGATTGTTTCTTCACAAATGAGGAATTTGGACAGAGAGACAAACATATTCAGAAGAAAGATGATATGAAGTCAAGGGATAATGCCATCTATAAATTAAGAAATACATGAAGCAACCAGAAGTTAGGAGAGAAAAATGGACCACATTCTCTTTCATAACTCTCAGATGGAATCAACCTTGCCAACACCTTGATTTCAACATCTTCAAGCATTCAAAACTGTGAGACGTTAACTTTGTGTTGTTCAAGTGACCCATTTTGTGATCCTTTGTTAGAGCAGCCTCAGGAAATTAAAATAATTACTTTATATAAATGTGTCCATTCTTATATAACTGTAGAAAGTTAATTAATGTAAGATATGAACCTGGAGTATGTAGACAATTTGTTAGGTCACAGTGAAGAACTAGAGGTAATTAGATAATTAAAGATATTAATAATGCTAGAAATGAAATTCTATCAAATCCAGAGGAAAATATGCTAATGAATTTCCCTTATAGTCTCAGATCCAAAGGGAAGGCTTCATGATCAAAAGAGAAGCTAAATGAAATAGTTTATACATCATTTTTCCTATATTCCATGTTCTATGTGTACCATATGGAATTCTATGTAGCATTTCTAACTGGTTTGCATTGTTTAGAGTCCTAGTAGAGACCAGAATCCTCTTACGCAGTGAATGATCTTTCATAGCACATTAAATGGCTGACTGAATCACTGGAGGGCTGAAGAAATAAACATTAGGTTAAACGTTTAGTACCTAGCCAGGCATACAGGTGCATGTCTGTAATTCTAATTAATTTAGTAAGACTCTTTTTCAAAATACAACTGGGTTGGAGGGGTAAAATGCCCTTGGGTTAAATTCATAGCACCAAACAAAGAAAAATTACAAAAACTAACTCTAAAGCTGTACTATAGAATAAGGATTCAGAAGAAGTCCTATTCCCCAATTAGCAAGTCACTCACGCCAGTTCTCCATCACCTCATTTGTGATGGGGAACCCCAGGACAGCACATTTACTGCAGCCTGCTCAGTGAAGTGCCATATGTCTTGCCTCTCCACGTTACAACATGGTTGAAAAGATGCTGCAATTTTGTTCATGCTACCACAGAAACTCCACAAACCTCTGACTGTGTATGAAGCCAGAGAGAGAGAGAGAGAGAGAGAAAAAGAGAGAGAAAGAGAGAGAGAGGAAGAAGGCACAGGATTGCTTGAAATTCAATGACATTGAGATCTCTGGCTGCAAGATAACCTTAGAAATCTACACTGATGTCTTTCATATTCTGCTACTCATCAATGCCCATTGGAAACAGGTAGGGTGGTGTGTGGCATTAACCCGTCATACCCCTCTGATAACCCAGTAGTGTCGGTTTGTTATGAAAGTACCTCAGGTACCAAATTCATCTTCTAGTTTAGAAGTTCTTGGTCTTTATTGACACTCCCAAACTATTAGCAACCATGTTTCCTAAAAACCTTCACTTTTGGATCCTCTACTATCAGACTATATGGCCTGTTATATTTCCTTTTATAAATGTCTCTGATTTCCCTGCAAAGAACATGATTTTATTCTTCTTTATGGCTGAGTAAAATTCCATTGTGTACATATCCCATAGTTTTGTAATCCATTCATCTGTGGTTGGACATCTTGGCTGCTTCCATAGTTTGGCTATTGTAACTGGAAAACATTATGTTAAGTGAGATTAGTCAGTCACAAAGAGTTAAGAAGCATATGTTCTCCCTAATATGTGGATGCTAGGGAGAAGATGGGGCATAGGAGGGTCTCCAGATGAAAAGGAGTGATCCTCGATAAACAACGCAGTTGATTTAATTGTAGTGGACGCAGGGGGCAGAAGGAT